>CM075883.1:167500-329695 GCA_038021265.1 Cyprinella venusta
TAAATATTAAATAATCCTAAATAATCCCGACTAAGCAAGCCAAGCAAGCCAAAAGCAAGGCGACAGTGGCAAGGAACCAAAACTCCATCAGATTGGATGGAGAAAAAAACCTTGGGAGAACCCAGGCTCAGTCGGGGCCAGTTCTCCTCTGGCTTACATTCATATTGTTTATTTATAACTATTAAATATAAATATTGTTTATGTCTAAAACAGTCCCATAACATATCGCAGGCGTTGAGTCGTCTCTTCACAGGCGTTGGTCTTCTCATCACAGGCGGTGGGGCATCCGAAACCCCCGTGAGATGCTGGATACAAGACTGGACCTGACGAACGCCATTTTTCTCGGGACAAGCGTCCCGAGATAACAGCAGAAAGGCAGATGGGAAATAATTAGCATAGCTGATGTTCATAATTAGCATAGCTGATGTTCATAATAATTTCCATTGTACGGGTGTCGGTGTTAGAAAACCACTATCTCACGAACTCTCCGCAACCCAAACTCTCCGCAACGCAACTCAGCCATACGGACCGACCCGTTTGTCTAAAAGGCTATCGAGCCCCACTGGTGCGTTAAGCAGTTTCAGTGGCAAACGGTTCCGTATGGCATAAAAGAGGACTGAAAGGTAGGCATTATGTGAATGCTTGACTAAAGAGATGCGTCTTTAGTCTAGTTTTAAACTGTGTCAGCGAGTCAGAGCCCCGTACCGTATCGGGAAGGCTATTCCAGAGTTTTGGAGCTAGATGCGAGAACGCCCTCCCTCCTTTACTGGACTTAGATATCCTAGGAATGACCAGAAGCCTTGAATTTAGTGATCTTAAGGAACGCGGTGGATTGTAGGGCGAGAGAAGGTCTGTTAAGTACATAGGAGCTAAACCATTTAGGGCTTTATAGGTCAGTAGTAGTACTTTGTAGTTGATACGGAACTTAATAGGTAACCAGTGCAGAGATGATAAAATCGGTGTTATATGATCATATTTTCTTGACCTAGTAAGAACTCTAGCAGCTGCATTTTGGACTAACTGTAGCTTGTTTATTGAGGATGCAGGACAACCGGCTAATAAAGCATTACAGTAATCTAGTCTCGAGGTCATGAATGCATGAACTAACTTTTCTGCATCAGAGAGAGATAGCATGTTACGTAGCTTAGCAATGTTTCTAAGGTGGAAAAAGGCTGTCCTTGTAACATATGAAACATGATTTTCGAAAGATAAGTTCAGGTCTAGTATAACACCCAGGTCTTTTACTGTAGTGGATAAAGTAACAGGACATCCGTCTATATTAAGGTTTTGTTGTAAGAGATTTTGTGAGTGGTTTTTTGGACCAATAAGTAATACCTCCGTTTTATCTGAATTTAATAGCAGGAAGTTACGCGTCATCCAGCATTTTACATCTTTGAGACACTCTGTCAATTTAGAGGAGTTAGTGTTTTCGTCTGGTCGTGATGAAATATATAATTGAGTGTCGTCAGCATAACAGTGGAAATTAATTCCATGTTTTCTTATAATATTACCAAGTGGCAGCATATATATATATAACATATATATATATAATATATATATATATATATATATATATATATATATATATTAAATATTATAAATATAGTATTATTTTGACAGCCCTAATATATATATATATATATATATATATAATTTGTTTCTTATGTTCTTAACAATGTGATTACATGAAGAAGATAAACAAACTTTTGAAGAAAAAACCCCGTCCTGGGCCTCAGGAGGATATGAAGATAGGATAGGGTACAATAACAACATGTGTCTGTATGTGTCTACTGAGTGACGGTCCACCATCAGGCTAAATATGGGCTCGTTAAAGCTACACAAAATTTGTAAAAGTTATTGAAATAAACAGACAGCCCACTTCTCTATTTTGCGGATTTTGGAAGATGTGTGATAAAAGAGTTGAAATTGTTGTCGTAAAGGCAGGAGCAACACACCGCTAATCCGAATGTGGACTGTCCATCTATGGCACCTAGCAGCAGCAGCGTTGCGTTAGGGTTAGGGACTCGCTTCTGATGTGCAAAGACATAAAACACAACGCTCACGCCACGCTCACGCCACGCAGCCAGTGTGTCTCCGCCTTTGGTTGATGTGAGCGTGTGTGTGTGTGTGTGTGTGTGTGTGCTCCTTGACCATCACTGATGTTAGCAAAGTGTGGCTCTAGCTCATCCTTCTTCTGATAATCATGAGTTATATGTTAGTGGGATTGAGCCTTTGTATGCTCGAACCTAATTGACTTCCACTCCAGCATTTTACCTTTGTTCAATAAAAAGCATTTTTTCCTTGTCATATCCAGGTCTCTGAGTCTCTGTGTAGGGGAATGAACCCGTGTGTCCTCAGGATTCTTCCATGGTTTAATGGCCAGGGTGGCGTTGTTGACTCTCTCTCTCCTTGTTCTGTCTCCCTCTCTTGGCCAGTTTCTCTCGCTGTCATCAAACGTAACGCTCACAGTGTTGATGTTGCAGATTCAGTTATAAATCAGCTCAACAGAAGACTATAGTGTCATCAATCAGTGCTCATGTGCTTAATGTGCTCGTTCCTCTTCTGTTCACCCTTCTCTCATATTACTGTTCTGTCCTGCACAGCTCAAATCAGATCAAACCTGCGGATGACACAACAGCGGTCGCTCTTATCAGCAGCAGAGATGGGACCACATACAGAGTAGAGGTCAACTGGCTGGTGGACTGGTGAAGCAACGACAAAATGTGGTTTTAAATGTGGACAAAATTAAAGACATGTTTGACTCCCTTGCACATAAACAGTGTTGTGGAGAGCGTTCACAGTCTGGTTACCCTCTCCATTCCTCACCGAGAGAGAGAGAGAGAGAGAGGAGCTCTGGTTTAAGCCGAGCTCACACTGCACAAGTTTAGTCTGATTTTCCCTCGCTGACGGATTTTGTGAAATCACCACAAATGCCACAAATCATTGCTCATTCACATGAGGGACAATCACCCAGTGTGCATTATCAATAAAGCAAAATGCATGGACTCGGCGGAGTAATGCCATTATATAGACTCAATACATTACATTACCTGATGTCCCGTTTATGCCCAGAGAGGTGGAGCACGCCTGTGCTAAAGGCCCTGGTGGAGGTGCGTCAGGCAGTGATGCAGCAGTTCAACATCAGCCTGTGTTTCTATCAGTGGAAGGATGGAGACATGGAAGTATTCATCTTTTAGATCTATCGTGACAAACCAGTCTTTGGATCTGATTTGCTTCAACGTTAGCATTTTCTTACTGAACAATTGAGAAGACAAAGATCTAAAATGGGATGCAACACCCCCATCATATAGAACCCAGAGTCTCTGCCCAGCTCTACTGCTTTTCTTGTTAACAGTGCTTTCACTTCATGTTCATCACCTGAGCCTGCTCTGGATGTCCTGCTGTGAGTAATACCCCATTGTAGCGTGGTGGACTAGAACCGAACTGGACTCTGAACCCCTTTTCTGATCCAGAGAGATATGTGTGGTAGAATCTTCCACTCCGACAGATAATCTACTGAGGGAACCAGCATCTCGAGGCCGGACTCCGGAGACAGAGCAGTCACTTTGGTGACCTGAACTGACAGGAAACAACCGAATGGACTGACCTTCAACCCTCAGACGGAGGCGAGTCCGATCCAGTGGAGGGACCCTCAGAAGTCTGACACTATAGACCTCAAGACCTCACTATAGACCTCAGGATGAATTTGTCCAGGACTAGGGCTGGGTATTGAGACAAATTTTACAATTCGATTTGATTTCGATTACGATTCAATATTGATTATTTTGGATATCAGTTCCAATAAATGGCCATTTTTCTCAAGGGAATCAAATCTCTGAACTAATGCTGTTAACTATGGGAGTCTAGTTGTAGTGTATTGTCATGGCCTCGTATGCATTTTGACACGGAATTGACTCGTACTCTAACATATTGGGAGTCGGGACTCGGACTTATTCCCGAGTCCCATTCAAAATATGTCATGATTATTATATCTTAATATTTCTTTAAATTGTTATTTGATTGAAACATCCAATGATTGCTGACTTTCTTGTGTGCAACTGCACATGACTTGAGACTATAACGTTCACAGCACGCAAATGCAGCAGGACCCAGGTCAGATGTGATGTGGCCTCTAGCTTAACTATGAATTGAAAATTTCTGCCTTATCATCCCTGATTCAGTTTGCATATAAGAGCCACACAGAATTCGTGTGCAGTAATGTTCAGTGAAAGAGCACTGACTGATTGTAACAATTTTAAGTCATATAATAAAATTACCTTTACACCACTATGTGGCCTTTTTACCATTATAGTGTAGATGATTCCATGGTTTATTTGGTTTGAGTATGGTGCCAATTTTATTGTTACCACCAAATATTTTACATATTCTTGAAGATATCTTTGAGTCTGGTTTAAGACCCAACCTTAGGTTATCTAACCTCTCTGGTCTCGGTCTCGACTCGGACTCGACTACAACACTGCTAAATAATGACCCATCAGCTGATTGTGACATTAATAGTTTTAGAGTTTTTTGATGTCACTTTGAATTATAGAAGTGACAAATTGATAGATTCATGTACTGTTATTATTTTTTTTTTAAATAGAAAACCCCCCAAAAAGTAATGTTTTAATATAGGGCAGATTTAATATATTTCCAATTTAGACAATTACACTAATTTAAATTTTGTGTATATTCTAATATGAATGAAGATGACAAAAAAAATTAATCATACAACCCACCCCTACTGGCACTTTAATTATTCCACTTCTTCAAGCACTAGCATCTCAGTATAATAGACATCTTAACGTGTGTCTCAAATCCATGTTTTAAGTCGATTTTAGTAAATTATTGCTGAATCTCACCTCTTTCTCTCTCTTTCCCTCAGGATGAAGTGTTTCCTCTGCTATCACACAGATCTCGCTGTGTAACACTAGCATGAGCATGAGCCGGAGTCAGCACTAACACAGGTGCGTTTCACATTCAACACTATTGGCCTTTCTCAAACTCAGCATAGCTGAATATAACACTCAACACATGGATAGATAATTATCCTTTAATTACATTTAACCCATAGGAAGACATACTATGCTCAAATACTCATATCAAATCTCATTCTTTAAATATTTGCATGCATCTTTGTTTGTTGAGTTCTCTGAATAGTGTTTTTAATGTTTGGGCGTATTGAGATTGTCTTACTCCTTCTTGCAGACTTTGTTATCTTGGCAAGCGTGAGCACACAGATATTGTTGAAATACCCTCTCAAACTCTGTCAGGAGACACATCTGAGGACTTGCTCTTTATCATTGCTTGGAGAAGTGTATGAAATATTCAGATGAATCAGTTGTGTTTGAACTTCAGGATGTGTATACTCTATATGTCTCACCTATCTCTGTCTCTATATATCTGTGTGCTGATATTTCATATTCAGTGTTGTGAATATGTTGGGATGTCGGTATGCTTCCAACGACTTGTTTTTCTCGCTTCTTTCAGCTTGTTATCGGAGTGACATTTGTGTGCTTGCTGGAGGAGCCATCTGGAAGCTGCCCACACACATGTGAGAGCCGCTCTGAGCTTCGCTTCTGACTCACACACGCACACACACACACACACTCAGACGCACTGCCCACACGTTTGCACACGCTGCAAATATTTTAGCCCCCGGGCTTCCAGAAACAGCTAATATCTGACATTTAACATGAGTTAATGTGTGTGAAGACAGTCATCAGTTCTCTGTCCTAAGAAGCTGAAAACATACCACACCATGATACTTGCACCTGCTGACTGAATCCACACACACACCATATAATGGACTACTGCAGTCAACATAGGTATATAAGCAGATAAACAACATTGCTATGTGTCAAAGTAACAGGCAGTCAAAACACTGATCATACGTGAAATAAAAAACACCCCACCTTTATTTATCTCTGCTGGGACTGGGATCAGGATATATAATCTTCATTATTTGCAGTGTCCCGTGCTGTCAGTATTAGTGGAATGACTTAACCCAAACTGTATTACTAACATGTGCTGTTAAATGTAAATGTATTACTAACATGTACAGTTATGAAAGCAATAAAAGGTCAGTGAATATAACAGACGAGGGGACGGCCCCGTGTGCTGCACATCTCAATAGTGAAACACAAGTGAATTCACCCACACACGGGGTTTTAGACGGCTGAGAAGCTCATGATGCACTATAAAAATAAGACAAATATACTTGCTTAATATTACAGACATGTACATTTTTACTATGGTTGTCACTAGGGCTGGGTAATAAATATCGATTTCTCGATATTAATCGATTCGATTTTTTACGAACCGATATGAATTCTTAAATCTCAAGGATCGATTAGTCATCCTGTTTCATTTGAATGAATGGATCATTGTATCGCGGCTGCGCGCATCCAAAAAATCGCAATAATCTTTGTCCTTTGTTACTATTGATATGAAACAAAGTCTCAATTTTCAAATTACGTCCATTTTCTTTATAAATTCAGAATCATAAATAGCGTTTTGTGGCTGTGGCGTGAGATCGCTCTTAATAATCCCAGTCACAGCGCCAAATAAACATGAATGAGCATCTGAAAGTGTGTTAAAGATAGAGGACAACTGATCCAAATCCGGATCATGACACATTGATTCACTCAATCAGCGTTTCAACCGTGGAAAGACGTCAGTTAAACAGCTTGTAATCAATATCATGGTCATATTTACCTCAGAAAACCCACATAAACTCGTTAGTCAGCTAGAAAAAATAACTCTAGAGAGGAGCATTTTGATAAATATATACACCATATTACATATGCATTATACTCTTAATGTTCTTCAATATTTAATGCAGATTTGAATAAATCTGGCAAGTTTTTATGACAGCCACCATTTAAATGTTTATATTTCATATAATCTTCTTATTATAAAATAAATAAAAGTGTAATTTAAGTGTTTGTATAGCTACAAAACAGTTGATTATGACCTTCATATTAGGCTAATGAAGCCTATAGGCTACAACTAGACTCCCATAGTTTACAGCATTAGTTCAGAGATTTGATTCCCTTGAGAAAAATTGCCATTTATTGGAACTGATATCCAAAATAATCAATATTGAATCGAATTGAATTGCAAGCTTGTGAAATTTGTCTCAATACCCAGCCCTAGTTGTCGCACCTGTAAACCTGTTCCTGAGTTTTACTACTTTAAAGAAATTATTCTTCTACTTTGATCTCCGTCTGCCCTCTTCCGCCCCCGTGACAATGATATCATAAAGATAATAAGAAAATGGTTTAGCATGATTTTTTTTTTTTGCCACATAACCAATACAGTTATGCTGGGATACATTGAATTGTTAAGTATAATTACTAAGCATTCAAATAGCTGTAATTGTCACCAAGTCAAAATTTCATCAATTCAACTTCCATGAAGCCCTATTTCATTATCAGCTTTTTTTGTTTAAGTAATCAGGTTGAATGTGTGGCTTCCTGCAAAAATAAAAATAAATGCAACTGGAATCTTCTAAAGCTTGCATTTTTACACATGCAACCCTTTGTGTTTGTTTGTGTCAGTGCACTTGTGAAATCCCCGCTCAGTCAGACACAAGAGATTTCCTGCCTTACCACAAACTTTTCTTCTGCTCGTATGATTCATTCATGCTCTTTCATTTTTGATTCAGTGTTTGTGTGTGCGCATGTGAGGTTTAGTGAGACATTCACGACAAATGGAGGAAATACTGCGGTGTTTGTACTACTGTATGCACACACACACACACACCTGCAATATCACTCCGGAAGTTTGTTTAATTTTGCAGCTAATAAAACTACGCACTGTAGAAAAGGCATAAGATGCTTTAGGGAAGACTTGACCTAAAATGAAAGTCACTGTAGAGACCTTAAAATGACCTGAGGCTATAATAGCTGCCAAAGGTGCTTCAACTCAGCACTAAGTTAAAAGGTCAGATATTTTGTATTTATTTTTAATAATTGTGTAAAGTTGTCACAAATCGAGTTTCCCGTTCGAATGGGAACTTGCGCTGTGTCCTAAAGTCACTGTGGGTAACCCCTCCATCAGGACCAGGGTATGAGGCACATGATTCAAATGCGACAACGTCATTGGCCGATAACAGCCTGGCATAAACTTTTTAAAAATCCTTCATACAGAGCTCCGGAGGTCACGTGACCTACTCTGTTTAAACCGCCATATTGGCAGGCAAGACGGTCCGGGACCGGGACGTGAATGAATGACGGCAGCTTTAGTTTCAAGGCAACAGAGTTCACAGCACACTTTAATTCAAAAATACATCATCTATGTATAATCTATGTAGATCTATAATGCTCCCGGGGTGCTTTTCATGCGTATTGATAAAGGAACTGATAGTTTTCCTGAATGTAGGTTATAGGAGGAAGAAGAGTCAGCCTCCACAGAACATATATTTTTATTTATTTTATTTTTCGTGCATTTATGAGGGGAAAAAATGTAACGGACATGACAGTTCTTCATTATAGACCGAAAGTGACTTTAAAACTTTCACAGACTTCAGAAAGCACCTTTCTTTAAAGTAACCTAACTGTATCTTATACAATTCCTATCTTATTTTAATTAATGTTTCATCAACCAATTGCCTTGATTAAATAAATAAGACGTAAATGTAGAAGACGATAGAAAAGAAACAGATGCCGGTACGTGAACTGGACTCTCATAAATAAACCGAAATTCACCGTAAACGTTGTTAGGCTATTTGCCTCAATTATAAATGTATAGAAAGCGTGATGTCTACTTTTAAAACAGATCATTTAAAAACGATAAACATGATCTCTGCGTGCTAATGTAATAATCCATATGAAATGTGCATTTCTCTCTGGTGCGTTACTGAAGATCGCGAGTCAGCATCATCAACTTCATATCTTGAAGACGACACACTGACACAGAAAAACCGTGTTTAATAATAAACAATTCAAATGTCTCCTTGCTATGTTTGACATATTCATAATCATTACCTTTGCCGGTTCTTTGCAGCTTTTAGATACTCTGGAGCGCCACCCTTGTTACATGAACGCACCATGCATCAGCACCAAAAACGTGATTTTTTTAGTAGGCCTATATATATATATATATATATATATTTAAATCTAAAATAAAAAAAAAAATCATGATATGAACCGAATTTTGGTATATTGTTACAGCCTTAGTAGGATGAGAAAGCAGGAGTTTAGTCGTTTGTTAGCTGTAAAAAAAAATAAAATAAAAATAAAAAAAGGCTATCTGAACATCTTTGCCAAGCGCAAACCAGTACAGAAGTAATTAATAAATTATCGGGGAGGGTCATGCTGTTTTCATAATCGTTTTGGAGGGTCATAGAAAAATTAATTACTGGTGAAGGGTCTCTTCAAGTCTTTTTTGTCTTTCCCAAATTTTTCCCAGACATGAAAATATCCTACTGATGTGTCATTAGTTGTCCATTGAAATAATCAATAAAATAAAAAAATGAAAAACCGTTTATGGAAAGTGTGTGAAACATTGTGTTTTATGGGATAATGATAATAGGCTATCTTTACTGACACTATTGTAGCCTACAATTATTCTTTTATTATTCTTTTATATCTTTATGGCGGGGTTAAATGGGTTAATCAACAGTTTAAACATTCCCCGAAGTCATTTTGCAATTTTATGGTTTTAAATTGTAAATAAACTTTAAATCATTCAACCGCAGCCGCTCTGGCGCTCTCCTGATTTGCCTGCCAAAACGGCGGAGTTTAGATTGCGTGACGTCAGCTGTCGGAGCTCTATTTTCTGGATGTCAGGGTCAAGAGCCCAACTAAAGCAAACACCGATCACCATCATGGTAACATCAAATGAAAATAAAATTCCATCCAAACCTCTGTCACCTTTAAATAAGACCTTCTGTAGACGTCTGACAGAAATAAAGTCGGTCTGGTTAGTAATAAGTTAGGCTAGTAATGCTGTTTGTAGAGTTGTTTAATCCTCCTCTGTTAAGATATTTTGCTAAGATATAGGGCTCTATCTTGCACCCGGCGCAAATGACTTTGTACACTGACGCATGTATCATTACTATTTTGCACCCGCGCTAAGCGTGGTTTTAGATGGCTATAAGATGCACTATAAAAAATAAGACAAATATACTTGCTTAATATTACAGAAATGTACATTTTAACTATGGTTGTCACTAGGGCTGGGTAATAAATATTGATTTCTCGATATTAATTGATTCTCATTTTTACGAACCGATATCGATTCTTAAATCTCAAGAATCGATTAGTCGTCCTGACATAAATGAGCTTTCAGCATCTGTATAATTTTCTGTTTATTAAATGCAAATTATGGCATGTTGCAAAGCAGTCACATCTCTTGTGTTTTTATGAATGAAGTCAGCGAATAGTCGACGTCGACTCCACTTTGATGTCATAACAGTCGACTTCAAAAAACCTGCAGTCCTTCAACCCCTAGCATGAAGATGTGAAAAAATAGGTATAAATCTAGCTTGCCATTTTTTCAGGCTAATTGTAGTAATGACGGATGAGGCCTGTTTGCCCAATAGTGGCAAGACACAAATGTATTTAAAAACATCTGACAAATTAGTTTGTCTACCAAGAACACAGAAAAAATCGATCGGAAGACTGAAATCAGTACTGGACTGTGAAATACTAATACTCGACTCGAGAATAAGAATTACCATTCCCTCAATTAATAAACCCTGGATATTAGTGTGGCACGTGCCGAGCAAATGACGAGCAAATGACTTTCGATGAGGATGCTGCTTTGGAGTGTCCAGAAGATGACTCTGTGGATAGAGGACAGTGAGCACTTCACTAGAGTTAGAAACAGACCTTCTCTTATTCTGTCTCAATGTCCTTAAGGAACATCTATTGATGCGTCAGACACACCACAACCATGTCCTCTGTTCCGTTCACATTTACCACTTCCTTGGTAAGTGTGTGTATGCATTAATTACAAGCTGGAAACCTTCACGATTGTCTGACTGCTGACAAGAGTGTGTGCATGTGTTGTGATAGCGGTCAGATAATGTCACCGTGTGACAGAAGTGAGAGTATTAGAGACAGAGAGGAAATGAGAATAAGGCCTCAGTCTTCTGTTCTTTACTCCACACACACACACACACACACACACACACACACACACACACACACACACACACACACAGCATGTGACTGGATGACCATGTGCTAGTCACACTGATCGTGTATTTTCTCTTCCAGTGAGGTTGTATAAATCACTGAAAACTAGGTGCTACTGTCACTTAAAGAAACCTGAAAAACAAATGATAAAAAACCCTGTAAATTATATATATATATATATACACACACACATCACTTATTGTGATAGTACTGTATTTAGACCCCTTTATAACATGTTTTTAATAAGAAGCTTAATCTTTTTTCATATTAATCAACAGTCTATACCCCATGATTTGTCAGCAAAAAAATGTATTTGTGATATTACGTCACATGACTCGATGCATACACAGCAAAAAACAGTACAGAACAAATACATGCAAATGCCGTCGTCATTTTCCGTCGGTGTATGAATGTGTGTGTGAATGGGTGAATGTGAGGCAAAATGTAAAGCGCTTTGGTGGACATTAGGTCTATGAAGGCGCTATATAAATGCAGTCCATTTACCAAATGGGCCAGCACAGAACAGGGCAGTATACTTAGTGATTTCTCTTTACATTCGTACCAATCAAAAACTTCTAAACAACAATTTACATTGTACTCACACTAACACATAGAAAAGTCAAGTCACATTTATTCATATAGCGCTTTTTACAGATTGTATCAAAGCAGCTTCACAGTGATAACATGAAGATAATACAACACAGATCAATAATATTGTTGAATATTAAATGGCCCCAACTAAGTAAGTCAAAAGCCAAGGCATAGTGAAACACATCTCACAGTAGGGGAGCACGGGGCACAACCTAACGCGGGGTTAAAGGCACCACGACCTTTAACATAGTCAGTCAGGATCAACCCGGCCGTCTTCCTGCTCTTTGTCCCTTGCTGCCAGAAGACGGTCTCCCACAAATTTGCGGAAAGTTTTGATTATATTTCGTGAAGATACTTGACAAAGAGTGTTTTGACACCATAAAATTACATTTTTTCATCATAGGTCATAGGTCGGGAGATGCGAATCACGCTGTGACTCTGCTTGGCCAGGTCTAACCTCTGCTTATACAGACTGATCTCATGAAATTGCGTATGCATAACACGCCAATTCGTATTTCCAACACGCACATCGCTTTTCAGTGTGTTTATGAACACCATTGACTTAACGTTATTACTGTATATATAAATATATGACCTACCTCAACCCCGTCCCTAACCCTACCCGTCACTGGGGTTAATACCATTTATGAGTCTTCCCCTACCATCCCAGGAAAAAATATCACTTCCCAGATGTAGATCTACATTTTGCTTTGTTTCGCTCGGACATTTAACGGCGTATACATAGACGCATAGCTCAAAATGCATACAGATGTATGTTCACGCAACAGTTATGATGTCTTATTGCTTTCCACACTATCACTGTTTCCTGTTTGGCAGAAAAGATCGGCCCAAATCTTCGAGAAACATAATAATCATAGGTCTCCTGACTTATGAAAGCCTTAAATCTTTCATGAGTGAGGGGTCCAGGGGTTTCTATTAAATAAGAATAAATGTCTCCTCAGACGATTAGTGGTCAAAACACGGGCGAGTCGGACCGACGTTTTTTGACATCCCAAATCACATATGGGCTTTGAAGAACTTCGATTTTGTCACCAATACAAATTTTGAGCTTCTCTCCAAACATCTACAGATTCATCCAGACTTCACGCACTACACAAAGTTCCTCAATCTGTGTAATTGTAATATAACCTTAGTCTCAAATCAAACTAAGATTTCTTGTAAGTATTTCACTATTAATTCTCTAAAGCACTCTTCTCTGAGGATGACGACTCCCATGATGCCACACTCCTTCACAGGTCCATCAAGCTACGATGTTGTTACTCTTGAATTACCAGACCTCTGCTGTGAATGTACTGTGTATTTTGGACAAGTATGTTACCCATATCTAGATAGCATCAGTCACAAGCATGCGCTAACTTTAACACAGCATATTGTAATAATCAGACAGAATAAAGAACGAGCATTTTTCCAATGCAACCAGATAAGCCTAAAACAGTGGTTGATTACCACAGCATGTTGCTGATGACATTATTATGTGCAAAATACTGGAAGCCGAAGTAACAAGGATATACTCGATAACACTGCGCTACAGTACTGATAGCAGTGTTGCTGATAAGCTTAGCACAGCAGGTGACAACGACTCCAGAAAACGTGCTCCATGCTCCAAATCACCACTGGGCTAAATAACCTTAAAATTAAACAACCATGTTTTCAACAGCCACTAGAGAGCCTTTAGAACAAGGAGTGTTTCAAGAACAGATAGTTTGTTTGGTTTTTTTCTTTCTTTTTTTATATTGTTATGGCCAAGCACACTAGCCACAACATAAAGTGACCGCAAAGTCAGTTTTACTCAGTTGTCTAAGGGATTTCTTTAAACAATGAAGTAAATTATACAAAACTGAATTTAGGATATAACTACAACAGAATCAAAACATAACGGAGAGATCAGCACCAGGCGTGGTGGCCAGAGCACAAGTCTCTCCGTCTGCACAGCTTTTAAAGGGTGTCTCTCCACCCACTCGTTACTGAATCACACCTGCACACAATAACAAATGAAGAACATACTGCCAAGCAGCCAAACATTAGCAAAGGAAACAGAGGAATGTAACATATATACACAGCTTAAATATACGACCATGTTGAATTTCAGCCGATAAAAATGCAAGCCCTTAAAAACAGTGCATTAAAATGCAAGCACGGTATACAATACACCAGGGGTCGGCAAGTAAGATTGACATCCGACCAAAAATATTTTTGACACTAGATGGCGGGCCAGAACATAGTCAATGGATCGTTTAAGAAATTATCGATGAAAAATGCAACTAGAATTGCCTGTGACAGACTGGTACAGTGTCTTTAGTAACTGGTTACTCTGTGTTAAATCCTGTAGTGGGACAGTCATTAAAAGACACGTTTGTGTGGGGATGTCCGAGTTTTACACTGGATACATTAATAAAGCAGTAGAGATGAATCACGGTTTTCGAATATTCGGTTTGTTGATTTAATTATAGAATATCGAATAGGTTGAGTCTCAAAAATCCCGATGTGTTCATTTGTTTGTTTGTTTGTTTGTTTGCTTCCTGGGTTCTATAAATTCATTTCTGATTCGGTGGTGACGCTGTGTTCATGTAACCAGAGGGTGACGCTGCCAATAACGCAAAAGCTGTACAAGGAAACGGCAAAAGTAATGATTATGAATGTTTCAAATATAGTAAAGAGATATTTTAATTGTTTATTAGTGTCTGTCGGCTGCAATAGTTAGGGTTAGGGTTAGGCACGCGTTGTGTTTATCATCCAATTTATACACGAAAATTAGTTTTTACGTGCATATGATACGCATGGGTAGGTTTAGTAGTGGCGTGGGGTGTGTGTGTGTATTATATGTTGGGTAGGATTAGTGGTGTGGGGTGTGTGTGTGTTACATGCAATAAAGTGTGCATCAAATGCACCCGTAAAACTGCTTTTCATGTGCACGTAAAGACTCATTTTCACGTTTAAATTGCACAATAAACACAACGCGTGTTATAGAAACATTTAATATAATATTAGACTTTCATGAAGGTTATTTTAAAGGTGTGTCTAGCGATCCACAGACTCTTTTGAATGTCTTTCAGAACTTTTCAGGCTGCGGTGTGGGCCAGATATATTATTGGTGGCCTGTTGCCGACCCCTGCAGTACACTATAGCTGTAAAATCGTGCCACAATAACGCTGAAGTCATTTAAAGAGTACCTATTATGGCATTTAAAATGTTCCTAATATTGTTCTGGGAGTCCCCAACAACTGTTTTACAAGCATGCAATGACAAAAAACACTTTTGTTGTCTTATAATATGCATTTATTTTTACCTGATTTGCCCACCGACTCCCATATGAATCGTTTTAGCGAGTCATTTTCCAAAACCCGCCTTTGCGTGACGCTAATCTGCAGTGATTGGTCAGATGACCTAGTCAGTTGTGATTGGTATTCTCTGTGCAGAGATTGTCGAAAACTGAACTCTTATCACTTTAAATGGGTTCTCAACTCCAGTCCTTGACCCACTACTCTGCATATTGTGTATGGCCTTGTCCACATGGACACGGGTATTTTTATAACCGGAGTTTTTCCCTCCTGCGTTAAAAAAAAACCTCCGTCCGCATGAAAACGCAAAAACACACAATCAAGCGCTGTCAAGAGCATGCAACACCAGCAGGTGGCGATGTAAACCTAACAGTAAAGCCAAGTTAACCAATCAGAAGCCGTCAGAAAATCTCCGGTTTCGCTGTCTACACGACAACACAGCAACCGGCGTTTCAGAAAATACTCACTCTGGCAGGGGTTTTCAAAAATGTTCGCTTTCAGTGTCCTGATACTGCGTTTCCGTGTGGACGAACGGCCGAACCGCGTAAAAAAAGTCACAGTTAAAAAAATACCCGTGTCCGTGTGGACATGGTCTATTGCTGCGTCCCAATTCGCACACTATCCGTCCTAAATAGTATTCGAAAATAGAATTAGTGCATCCCAAACCGTAGTATGTTGAAATGGGTATTTCAAAGATACCCGGATGGTCTACTTTTTCCGGTCAGAATCTGAAGTGTAGATCGACGCACACTCTAACGGCTGATATTACCCACAACCCTTTGCGCGTTGAACGAGGATTTGGTTAGAACTACAAACACGAGTAAAAAGTGTTAAAAAACTACAGACACCGAGGACGCGCGAGTATCGCGGTTATGTTGAGAGGTTTAGATAAAGATCTTTGAGTGATTAATTAACACTATCTGACCTGACGAAATTAATTTATTCAATGTTCTCCACATTATATTGCGTCTGCAGCAGCATTGTGCACTTTTGTAAGGATACATTTAGCCATTACTTTTTAAATACATCATTATATTCAAATTGTAAAACATGAGGAAAGTATACACATGAAAGACCCACGACTGGCAGATTAATGTGCTCCGATACGGTAGGAAATCAAATTAGAATAAATGGAGGATTTTAACTGTGACGAGATGATTGACAGGGCAGTTTATGGTGACAGGATGCACGCAGCACGCGACAGAGACGTCCCGTTAAAGGAGAACTCCGGCGAACAATGAACCTTTGGTCTAATAAAACATCGGTACCTCGTTAATCTTTCTCTGAGGATTGTTTTCATGATAATCGAATGTAAAGAGTTTTATCTCTAAATAGGGCTGCACGATTAATCGCACGATGTTGTTATGCGCATCTAATCAATAAAGCCGGTTCCTTGATTAGTAGTAAATCACCTTCACCTGCTTTCAGATGGAGCGGCATTTACTACAACGAGCCGTAGATCACTGACAAGCTGAGCCAAATCGCATTAAATATCGTTGGCGATTTGTCCTCGATTTTAACACGATTTGGCTCAGCTTGTCAGTGATCTACGGCTCGTTGTAGTAAATGCCGCTCCATCTGAAAGCAGGTGAAGGTGATTTACTACTAATCAAGGAACCGGCTTTATTGATTAGATGCGCATAACAACATCGTGCGATTAATCGTGCAGCCCTATCTCTAAAAACTGTTTAGTGTATAATGCTAGCACTGGGGGCATTGACCAACTAAAATGAAATCGCTAGTTTATACCACTAACAAGGCTCAAAATAGCCCCGCATTAACGCAGTAACATAACAAGACTCCATACATGCAAAACGAAGCATTGACAACTTTGTAAGTGTACAGACCGTTTATTAAGAACATAAGTTATAAAGACTGTTTACTTCGTGTAGACATTCAGAAGCCATCTTAGGAAATAATCTCGATAAGTCGATCCCCGAACGTCGTTCATACAGTTCAGAAGTTCGTTGAACTTCATACAGTTCAGCTCACTCATCACGACGTTCGGGGATCGACTTATCGAGACTATTTCCTAAGATGGCTTCTGAATGTATACACGAAGTAAACGGTCTTCATAACTTATGTTCTTATTAAACAGTCTGTACACTTACAAAGTTGTCAATGCTTCGTTTTGCATGTATGGAGCCTTGTTATGTTACTGCGTTAATGCGGGGCTATTTTGAGCCTTGTTAGTGGTATAAACTAGCGATTTCGTTTAAGTTGGTCAGTGCCCCCAGTACTAGCATTACACGCTAAACAGTTTTTAGAGATAAAACTCTTTACATTCGATTATCATGAAAACAATCCTCAGGGAACGATTGACGAGGTTCCGATGTTTTATTAGAACAAAGGTTTATTGTTCGCCGGAGTTCTCCTTTAAAGAGGACGTGAGTACGTCCTAAAGCTTGCCTACTTTTTTTGCTACATACTCAAAAGTATGTACTTTTTCTTCACAAAAAGAGTACATACTTTTAGGGCGTACAGTAGTATAAGTAAGTGAATTGGGACGCAGGGATTGTCTCCCTCATTTAACACACCTGATTCAGATCCTCAGCTCGTTAGGATAGAGCCGGCTCGCCAATCCATACTTTATAGCGTTTAGGTTTGTGAAGCAATCATCTTCAAAATGAGGCGAACACAGAACAAGGTTTGGGCTATACTTGTGTGGTATAGCAGTACTTGTATATATGAACTGCAGCCTCTTAGTCTTCAAATACTCCTCACTTGGCAGGTGAAGAAAGTTCGCTTTTGCGTCGCACTTCAAAACACAGCGTCTCGTCGACATGATTGTTTTCCGGTTTTCCCTGGCGTCTCCGAGCGCAATAAGTGGGCGTTTCTTATTCAAATAACTTGTCAAGTTGACGTCAACCAGACAAAGGAAAAGCATCGTTCTTCAAACGATTCATATCAGCGACTCAGAGTCGACTCTTTGAGAGACAGTAACTTTGTATACGATGAACTTTCATGTTTAAAACTTTGCAGGATGTTTTTGTTCACTTAGATCTATGTTAAATACTACATGAAGGGCAATTTTCAAAAATCCATAATAGGTACCCTTTAACTGTATAGTGACTGTTTACTTCGTCTTCTTGTCTAAATTCCCGATTGCATGATTCCTTGAGATGAGCCGAATTTCGGAGATGGTCCTCACTGCAGAACACAAACCTTACATATACCTAAACCTTCCCATCTCCGCCCCCTGATCCCTAACCCCACCCCTAATCCTACCCGTCTCCGCCCCTGATCTCTAACCCCACCCCTATTCCTACCCATCTCCGCCCCTCTGATCTGGATCCAACTCCGCCCCCTGGATCTCGTGTACTGCAATGAGGTGCTACTGGAGTTTAGCCATTTAAAGAGCTCCTGAGAAAAGCAGTAGCTGCTGATAATACTGAAGGAGCTTAGATATGTATAGAGTGATGGGGAGGTGGTGTATAGACGTAGATCAGCTGAGAGATGTGAGTTTGACTAACGTGATCTGCCAGAACTGTTGCTACGCTTTATCACAATTTATTTAAGTTTATGCTTAAAACAAGAAAGAACTATTTGCCGATTGAGTTGGAAAAAAAAAACGTAAGATATTCTGTATTTTGTAGATAAAGCAACCGCATAAACAAGCAGCTGTATAGCACTACAATAGAAACCACCTCTAGCATTGTGGTAGTACTCTACATAAATATATATATATTTTTAAATACGTATTGATTTGTATGATTTTTAACTTGATTACATATTGCAAGCGTCTTCATCTGTAGGATTAACTTACCAGTTAGACAACACTTCACCATGAGCAATCAATTAAACAACACTTTAAAGAGTGGATCACAACAAAACTAGAATGTTTTTAACTTGTAAATGTAATCAGATAAGGATATAAAAAGTTGGTGGTTAAATGTAAAACAGAGAGTGCAGACAAGATAGAAGCTGGAGCATGTGGCACTGCAGCCAATGGTGTGAGCTTCTGGATGGAAGCATGTAGTTCAGCAGCCAATCAAAGCAGCCCTTGGCTGGGATGAGAAGGGGAAGTGGCCAATGGGGCAGCGGCGGTGTCGGTACATTCCCCAGCTCTTAAGAGGTTAATGAGCAAAGCTGCTCGGCTTCCTGCCAGCACGTCCAGCAGCTCAGAGACGTTCCCACAATGAGTGAAAGCTGTATCACGACAGGACTGAGTCTAATTATACACCCACAGAGAGAGGGAGAAAGAGGAGGGGGTCACAAAGGGCGAGCTGAAGTGTGTGTGTGTGTGTGAGAGAGAGAGCGCTCACAGTGGGCGAGACAGAAACATACAGAAGATACAGCAAAAGAGTGACTAGGTGAGGACAAGATAAGGAAAAAGACAGTTTACAGCATCATGCTGGATATTCCCGTCCGCTGTGCCTCTGATCACTCAGTGTGTTCCTCACCATAAAAGACACCCAAAGAGGTAGGACACTTTTGCATGTGTGTGCTCGTGTTGACAAGTGTGACAGAAAGAGCGTTATTGAGTGTCTTCAAGACATACGGGAGTGTGTGAGGTGTGTTGTGTGGGTGTTGTGTGGATATTCAAGACAATGTGTGACTCAAAGCGTGTTCTTCAAAGTCACCGGCTTCATGTGAGACGTGCAAAGACAGGGTTTGTAACTTACCACATTCAGAGGATAGTGTTGAAACTGTTGGGAAGAGGCAGATAAAGGAAGCGGATTGGGCATCAGCTGCTCTCATGACTGATCGTCTGTTGTGTTTTACACGTCTGAACTGTCAAACTGAAACATGAAGTTGCAATATTATGAAGCATATCTACCAATCTCTGTTATAACTTCATGTATAGGGCTGATTCTTGCATATTTTTATTTATTTTCTTGCATATTTTAAACTGAGACAGAACAGTTTGTTGACATTTTTTTATTGGAGATTATTAATTGCACGGTACAACATGAATAAACATTTGTTCATAGTGAATTTTGGATAGTGAAAGCCATGTGTGTAGTATATATCATCAGATATTTTATAAAGTATTCTACACATTTATTTTTTTAAATTTAGCAAAATGAAATGCAAACCCATACTCAAAATAATATATTTCTGAACTTCTCTGTCACTGTCAGTGATTCTCAGATGGCTGCTGCCTCTTTAAGAAGTCTATTTTTACAGTAGCATTCGCACACGTGTGTGTGTGTGTGTGTGTGTGTGTGTGTGACTGTGAGGTGGAGGCAGAGAGCAGGAGTGAGTCTGTGGGTGTGTGAATAGAGTAATTTTGCTGGTTTGTGCTTCTCCGTGACAGACATAGGCTGAGAGATGTCGGCTGGTTAGTTAACCGCTCATTCTGCTAGTTAGTTCAGTCTCTTGACTCGTGTCTCACTCACAAAAGACTGCACAATGTTATCTTAATAAGTGTTTTGTCCTGTTTACCTGGAATTATATATTGATATTTCCTTAAAATTAGACTGTATAATTCTTTTTGTTAGAGAATCTTGAATTAAGTTGAAGTTTAATTTAGTTTTTATAAGGAGACTTTAAGCACAAATTTTATTCAATTCTTATGCAATTAATCCAATATTTTATATATTATACTGTACATAACTCGTTTTGAGATGATTGTCTTATTTCATCAGATGGACAAATGCTCTTATACAAACAAGTGTGATTGTTTTAGGATAGTTTCACCCATTCATTTATTCATTCATTACTTCCACATGCATTAAAAGTCTACCAAATATTCACATAATATATTGAGATATGCTAAGTTGTAATGATGCGAAAGACATCAATATGTGTCTATTCTGTATTCTGTATTTTGTATTTTTGTTCTGGGTGTGTGTGTATTATATGTTGGTAAAAAGTTAATAAATATATTGAAAAAAAAAATATTCACATAATATATTGAACATGTTTATGTATTAAACAACTAGGGGTGCCACAAGAGAATGAAATGTGACGAGATATTCGTCGAGTGAAAAGCTGTCTCGCGATATAACCATGACGAAGGGTGAAAATTAGCATACGTCACTGCTACATTCACATTACATTACCCATTGCAGCACCACCTCCACTGTCATTCTGCTGTTTCTACAAATAAAAAGCATTGTAAACTATAGTAAAGGAATCACAGTTCACTCATTCGTTGCGCAACCACATCTGATAAATGTCTTAGGGGCATATCACACAGAATACTTTTTTTTCATTCAGTTCGTTACTTTTCTATTGTTTTTCTATGTAAACACGCACTAGACGTGTGCGATCGCATCTTTTGCAGCGTCTCGTGAATGACACAGCATTCAAGACCTGGCGCTCAAGTTAAAATCAGTTCAACTTTTCAAAAACACGTCTCGAGACCATGCGTGTCTCGTGTTACTTACAAAGAAACAAACCCTTCCTGTGTGAACGGCCCCTTATCTTGTAAAACACGCGCTCAGCACCGTCACTACGGAGTAGGCCTACACCCAATAGTGAATATGAAAGTGGAAGTAAAACTCGAGCACCCTGAATGAGGCTGCATACAATAGTCTGTCTCCCAAACCTGTGTCTGGACTGTGTAGGTGTGGCTCTGGTCTCTGTGTGCACTTTTTTGGCTAATCAAGACAGGATGTTGTGTGTGTGTGTGTGTGTGTAAGGCACATGCTGGCCTCAACGATGAAGATCTGCAGAGATCAGGATTTCTGTAAGAGCGTCACTGATCTTATACAGCACTGCCCAGTAATCCTGTTTGACCTTCACTTCCAGAGGTTTACATAGTAAAACTCTATTCTATAATCTCACCTATATTTTACAATTTCAGTAAAAAAAGAGAATTTTTTTAATTGTAACAAGGAAAATCCTCCATGCTACAATTAAAGTAACAATTATTAGAAAATGTATTTTCCAATCAAATGTCAAATAGTTGAAAAAGTCCATCCTTCCATTCATCATAAAAGTAATCAATACGGCTCCAGGGGGTTCATAAAGGCCTTCTGAAGGAAAGCGAAGAGTTTAAGAAAAATATCTATATCTAAAACTTTACAATCTTCCAGCAGACGGCCTATGCAAGTCGACTTTCGCCACAAGAGTAACCCTTGATGCGATGTAGGATTAGCGTAAACTTTGACGTCTCTCGCGGTTCAAGCAAACTCAAGCTCCTCTTCTCTTGCATTGAAATCCTTCGACATTTCTCTTTAAAAATTCTTGTTTTAAACTTCTAATTCGTGACCGGTGTTTTCCTCAATACGTCATGCGGAAAAATCTCACCTCCCATTCACTGCCATTATAAAGCTTGGAAGAGCCAGGACAAATTTTTAATATAATGAACTTTTTTCTTCTGAAGTTTAAGAACTCAGAAGCGAAGACCAGGAGACTTGGTTGTATCTTCAGCTGGATTCTTTATTGAGAAACACGAGCTGTTGGTCGCTGCAGTCCTCATCAAGTCTGCTTCATCCAAAAATCTTAGCCTAGTCTGACTACAGTAGTAGACATTGTAGTTGATATACCTTTCAAAGGGAAGGGGTTACATAGAGGTGGAGACACTCTGAAACAAAGTATGTAAATGAGGTATACAGGTTTAGGAACCTGCTCAGCATGAGACACGAGAACAGGACGGGGCTGGACTTCTCATACAGAGACAGGAACTCCAAGACAATCGGCCTCAGTAATGAGGTATGCAGGTTTTCAAAGCTTCAGGGCTTCCCACACTTTAGAAATTTAATTAAACTTTTTAATAAATCTTGTAACACTACAGTATTCGTCTGAAAGAGGAATGTCATGTACACCTAGGGTGGCTTCAGGGTGAGTAAATCATGGGCTAATTTTATTATTTTTGGGTGAACTTTCCCTTAAAGTTTTTCATATGCTGTCTTTCTCATTTTTAACCAGTCAGATGCTTGTTACACATCTTTGGACATTCATAGCTGTCTTACTATCATCAGCCAATCAGATGCTTGTTGCTTATCTAAAGCTGGGGCATGTTTAAGTTCAAAACGATGTGCAACATTTTGCTACGGTTTTGGAGTTTAACGTCATGTTTGCTGGAAACGGCGTGCACTGGTGTGCAACGGGGTTTGAGATACGTTTTCTCTTGTTTGGTGGGTGTGTCAGAACTGCAGTCCAATCAGCAGCAACATGTATATAAAGCACGCAATATTAAAGTGAACTCACACAATGGGTTCAAGGAAAGTAATTTGCAAATGTTTTTGATGCAACTCACAACACTTGAGGATCTTAGATGACATTTGTCGTTTGTCGTAAGTTTTATTGTAAAAATATAGGGTATCAACATAATGATGTTGCTGTTTAAATTTTTTTTGACATTTGGTATAGAAATAAACAACTTTTATCTTCTGTGTCTTCGTCTGCCTGCACACACCCGTAACAGATGACCGGAGCACAACAATGGCTTTAAGAGAGCAGTTTACTGCAGTGGCTCAGGAGAGAAGCAATTTTCTATCCTTCACTGCTGGGTTTTTCCTCGTGCCGTCACCGGCACACTTGGCGATGAGACCCTGAAGACCACATAGACCTCCCAGGGAGCATCCAGCCCTGATTCAGAGCAGAGCCAGACCCAGAGCCGGATTTATCACCTTAGACCGCGGATAAGTTGAGGGACCGCTCGCCGCGATGAGTGAGCCAGAGCCAGAGGACAGCACTCACCAGTGCCCCAGAAGTGAAGCCCTTGAGCGAGTCTGACCAGGGGTGTGAGCCCGAGGGATAACCTTCAGTGGGATCAACACCCACCCTAGCCCATCCAGAATCTAATTCTGCATCGCTGTGTAAAGACAGCTCTAACAACTACCTGAACGATGGCTCTTCTGTTGTACCTTCTTTGCTGCTTAAAGGCAGCATTTACTAATATAGACTGTTTTGTGCTCATTTCTTTGATTTGTGTGGACTGTGTCCTACTCACCATCATCCTGTCAAGTCTCCTGTACCCTCTATCACCACAGAGATCCGCCAGTCCTTCAAGCTAGAAGCATACAGTCCTGCGCTGTCTGGGGAGATGGCCTGTCATCAGCAGTGCCTGTGCTAGAGGATCCCTTCACTCCATCTCGGCCCGTCGACCTGCCAGATCCGTCCTGGCTCCTCCCACCTTCGGCTCCACCAGGGACCCTTGGCTTCGTCCTGGCTCCTCCCACTTTCGGCTCCACCAGGGACCCTTGGCTTCGTCCTGGCTCCTCCCACCTTCGGCTCCACCAGGGACCCTTGGCTTCGTCCTGGCTCCTCCCACTTTCGGCTCCACCAGGGACCCTTGGCTTCGTCCTGGCTCCTCCCACTTTCGGCTCCACCAGGGACCCTCAGCCTAGTGACTCCAGCGGCTTCCCTCGTCCTTCCAGCTCCCCCTTGGTCAATCGTTGCTCTACCTACCTCTTTGAGTGATTATCTTGTTTGAGTTTGCCACTCATTGTCCTGTCACCGCTATACCTATGTGTGTGTATTCTACTACCTGTTTGGATCGCTAACCATTTGTATTATTAGTAAACTGTGTGGAACTTTTATCTTCTGTCTGCCTTCCTGCACGCACCCGTAACAGACTAGCAGACTAGCTAATATGTGCCTCTTATCATTTTATTGCAGATTTTTATTATTAATTTTTTAATGATTATGAACACAAATTAAGCCTGACAAACCAAATATATTTGATGGTATGTATTTGTGAAGCCACAAGGCTTGCACAGAGGCGTGTATGATTACAATATAAACTAATTATAATAATTATTAAAGGGTAATTCCACCGGTGGAGACATGAATATGTTTTGAAATTTGGTCATATATGTAGTAGAATAGTATTATAAATTTCTAATTTAGGTCCTTCTTGGCCGATAAAAGGCAGAAAATGAATTTGTTAGTGCTTGTGGATTGTATACAACAATCCCCATAGTGCATTGCAATGCTCAGCTCCGCAGGCCACTCCCACTACTCCGCCCATCACTGTAGAGTAGAGATGACCTCCACTCTACGCTACCGCCTGGAAATCATTTTGCACAAGGAAATCAAATAATGCGTGCTAATATAATATGACGACGTAAGAGCGTCATGCGGCGCCCGCGCCATCAGCCAATGGATTGGTGTGATTCTATATGGGCTTCAGACAATCACCACACTTACTCTGACGTGTAATTCTACACGTGAAATGCAGCCAAACCTTGGAGTGTTTTGTCTTCAGCATCTTCATTAATCCCCTCGTTATCAGACGTTCCGCACAAAGTAGTTAAAATCTCCGGGAATCTAGAGCGAGCGAGCAAGAGCGCGCATGCGAGACAGAACAGACTGTGCTCCACACCGTATAGTGCGCGCACGAGGAAGAGGGAGAGAGCGAGAGAGAGAGAGAGTGTGCGCCTCGTGACACAGAGACTCCGGCACTGAAATGTTTGTTCTTATTCGGTCTGGTTATTACCGTATACATCGGAACCGGTTCCCTAGAGGCACCGTGTTTCGGTACCCAACCCTACCCACCCATAATGCATCTGTCTGCGTATTCAGTACCTTCGTCCTAATTTTCAAATAGTTTCTGCCGGTGAAATCAAACGCACCGGCACTGATCTGTGATTGGTCAGTTAGCGCATTAGGCCCAGCCCCTGATGGGCGGGATTGAAAGGGTGGGATCTAGTGCTTGTAGTCTTTACAGAAATCCCCCCTCTTACACTTCCTCCTACAGTGATGTAATATGACCATTTTTGCGTCATTGTAGGAGGAAGTGAAAAGGTAAATAGCAGATTTCTCTCATCTCAGGGGAAAATGAGAGTCTTGCACGACCATTCACTAGTATAACTGGATTTCTAACAATGGAAATCTTAATGCAAATGGGTGGTGTCCCTTTAATATTCATTACTAAGATAAGGTACATGTAAGATAAATGTATGTTTACTTTTCTGATGGAATACGCCAGCATCCAAGTGAATAAATAATAATAAAAAAATTCCATAAAGGCTTGTGTCTTAAAACGTCAGTCCTAAACATCAAAACTTAATTAGCAGCAGTCCAGGATGAAATCAGGCATCTGGTGAAAGTGGCTTAGATGCGGCAGCCCTATTTATACCATCAGGACTCACCCAGTGCTTTGAAGAGAGCTTTACACCCAGAACTCAACTAATCCTGCTTTGGCCTCGACCATCAGAGGATTAGCAATGCTATCTCTCTCTCGATCTCTTTCCTCTCAATGGATCATTGATTGTTTCAGTGCAGTTGGCACTCAAGTCAATTTGTTTAATACCTTACTTATTTAAACATACAAGGAATACATTCAATTGCTGTGCCTTTACAATATTTTTCGAAGTTATTGTTAAGGCCAGTGGCTCCTTAAAATGATCATGTTCAAAATGAAGAGCTCCAACCCATGTTCAGTGTGCAAATTGAGAAACTTGTACCTGAACTTTAAAGGGGACTTAAATCTCTTTTTAGTTGTGAGATGGTGTCTCAGTCTACATTACAGTCTCACTGGTGTGTTAAGAAGCCAAACAATTAGAATATAATAATAATACTAATTATTCTTATTATTCCTCCTATGACAGTAATTGCCATATATTGTAAAACAAATGCACTGTAATCTAATATAAGCTTATTATTTAATGTGGGCAGAGCGATATGGCCAAAAAAAAAAAAAAAAAAAAATCTGTATTTTTTGGTTTAACGGTGGTATTTTCTAAGTTTTTCCACTTGGATTAAAAAAAAAATTGTATTTTTTTAAATTTCACATCCTGCCCTATGTTGTCCTACAAACAATGTTAATATCGAAGGCTGTGAAAACAAATACAGTGAACGTGACCATCTAGGCTCTATGGTATATTATGGGCAAACTTTGAGACATTGCAATCTAAAAACAAAAATAATGATTTTATCTTTAAATTCCCTACTCTAAAAATAAATACAATTAAAAGCACAGACTAATTTACTTCGTTGATTACCCTATTACAATGGTCACATTACAGTTACTGCTGTCATAAAAATACACTTACTAGTAGGTTTAAAATTCTACATATGGCACATTTATTGTCCAACAACAAATATTTTAGCAATATGTATATTTTAGTCGGAATTATTGAGCTCCTATTCTATTGCTCGGCGTCTGTTTCGGGGCTCATTCACGGAAATCTGTGAATTTTAGCTCCGGACAGCAAAATGGAAATATTTCCATGAGCTTAAAACATTTACAGATGAAGAATAGACCTGTGAAATGAGGAAAGCACTGCATCTCGAACACATTAAACAGAGCAAGTATCTATCTGTCAGTCAGTACATGCCAGAGCATCTGTTAGTGTTAAACTTTAACTATAAGTGTTATACCAGTTGTTTTAAAGCCCTTTTATATATAATATAATATAATTCTCATTACAAATCTAGTGAAATGTTGGAAACTACAAATGTGAAAATAATGTGCTCCTGGTGCTCACTCCCAATGCAGACTAAACTCTCAGAGATGGATGGAGTTCACTCTGCGGTCATTCACTGTGAGCCGACACATGGAAAACATGGATCAACTGATCACATGACCAAAGTGAGCGCTTCATTTTGATACAATCAGAGCAAACAGACTACATGTTTAATTAAATCACTGTCTTGTGCAATTTGATAAGGACTAAAGCCTTATCGGCCATTCGATTTTAGTTCGTCTGACAGCAATGGCGCAAAAACACAACATTAAAGAATGTCATGTTATTAGAAGTTTAGACTGTGGTGAGTAATGCATGAGAAACACTGTGGTAAATATAAAACATATATAGCTCCCTCCAGTCCTGACGCCGTTTTTGAGGCTTAAAAACGCAAAAAAGTGAAAGCACCCTCCAGAGTGGAAATCTTAAAAACGCTCCACCGCCCGTTCCCGTGTAAACGGTAAAAACGCAAAAGTCTGCTCGACCAACATGACATCACGACTTTTGCGTAAACATACATGCCACTTTCGAGTCAAGTGGCGTGTTATCTCTACGCATTTTGAGCTATCCGCGTGTATCCGCGTGTATGTCTACGCCATTAACGTCCGCGTCATTCCGCGTGTCAGAACACGCGCGTCAAATGTCCAGTCATAAATGCCATTAACCCCAGTGATGGTTAAGTTTAGGGATAGGGTTGAGGTAAGTCATATATTTATATAACGTTAAGTCAACGGCGTTCATAAACACGCTGAAAAGCGATTATGCGTCTTGATAGCACGCCAAAAATGGAAATATGATTTGGCGTGTCATACACACGCTACTTCATGACATCAGTCTGGCTCGACAGTGAAGGTTGTACGCAGGCGCGTGGACTTGGTGTTGTTGTAGTATGCACTCATAGCCGCCTGAAGTGTATACTACATTGAATTTCACACACTTTAGCGTCACCGTTTGCACGCAGATTTCCTACACAAAACGCTCGTCTAAACGCAGAATAAAAAGTGATGACGCAACGCCACTTTTGCGTTTTCTCTTCAGAATCGTTTCTGTGTAAACATAGCCTAAAGCTGTCCCGATTCAGGGGCTGCATCCTCCGAAGGCCGATAGCATCACAGCGGCGCGACGAAGGATCCTTTGAATGCGGCCCACCGTCAGTGTAGCCAAGCAGCCAAGAGAGAACGAGCCCGAGAGGATGAGCTGATGGAGATGATTAGTTTCAGAGAGAGGCCATCAGCAGGGAGAGAATGAACAGACTGTTTTCTCTTCTTGACAGACTGGTAGAGAAATAAACTTTTGGTTATGTGAACTCTTCTTCGTTGGTGTTCAGTGGTTTCTTCTGTCAGTCGGCGGACTGTGAATTGAAACTAGGAATCGAAATTTGAACTTTTGAACAATTCTGGGAAAATTGCCGGTTCCAATCAATACTCGAAACTCGATACCCAAGCCTAGTTATAACTGCCTAAAACAAAACAGGATTGAAAACCTACAAATGTGTCCATTTTTTTACTCCATGGTCAATTAATGTACATGATAAGTCTAAAGAGTATTTACTAGCCAATGGAAAATCACGTACTGGTAACATATAAGTCAACATTTGAACATCCCATATTTTTCCATTTATATCATTAGATACTTGATTAGATTGAAACCCAATTCTTTTATTTTTAATACTTATATTTAAAAGTATAATCTGGCACATTCAAGCACAATGAATTCTGGGAGAGGCAAGGCTGTGAAGGATCGTTCTGATGTATCCTGCATTCACGGGAAAAGAAGGAAGCAGTCGCAGGCTGCATTGTGAAGGTGCCTTTGAATTGGGACACAGCTATAATCTCTACTTTCTGCAAGCTTCTGTGCTCTGATTGGTCAGATGGTCCAGGATGTTGTGATTGGTCTACTCTGCTCTGATTGGTCAGATGACTCAGTCTGCTGTGATTGGTCTACACCTCACATCTCTGTTCGAAGGCTTCCGAAAGCTAACAAATTGTACGATTTCCCGAGAATCCGATGAATTTTATTTTTGATTTCAATCCTTGTATCCTCAGGACATGTCACTACTTTGGGGGCATACATGATAATTGAAAAAAGAAAGCTTGTTTGGCCATGCATTACAACATTTTTAACACATTTTTAAAACATTTATCATCTCATATCCTTAAGTATTCTTTGCAAAATTCTCTTGAACAATAAATGTAATTCCTCTTGCATGAATATATTAGACTACAGTATCATATTACATATGCACATTTCTAGAGCCTATAAATTATCAATGGGACAAAAACTTTGCTGAAAAAATTGTTGTACACGATCTACTTCATGCCTTCTGTCCTCTGATTGATAGTTCATACTTATTATTTAGAGAATAAATGTTTTAAAAGTTGGATTAAAATGTAATTTATACTCCCAAAAGGGTGACGTATCCTGGCGATAAAAACATATACAGACAACAAATGTAATAACCTAATACTTCACAGGTTTTTAAACATGTAAGTCCCCTCTAAATATTGTAAAATATCTATGACTTTTATCTAAAAGTGAGTATATTTCCGACTACAGGTGGTCAAGTTGCTGCTCATGAGCTAAACAACGAATATTTGAACAAACATACACCCTTTAAACATGAAACCAATAGCTACACTTTCCCCGCCTCTGCCCACAGCCTCTCAGATGTATGTATCCCCTACAATACAAAATCTTTTTTAGGGTTAATTATCGTGGTCTTCGCTGACATTCAGAGCTGCGTCGCGGTCATCTCAGGGTGCAGGTCCACTTTCTGCTCTGGACACTGAACGGATCCGGCATCTATTAACCATTTCTATGGCACGTTTATTTTTATTTATAAATCCTGATGTGTGTGTGTGGTATGTTGCGTTTGCACATTTCATTGCCCATTTAGTGTGTACATAACGTTTATAAGCCCCTGAGCTGAATAAACCATCCTTCATTCACGTCACCCTTTGGACGAGGCAGTGAAACCTTCTTAATGCACCAGTTCAGCTGTAATCTGCAGGCATTACTTGTGTTGCGTCAGTTGGTCTTAATGGGGATTCCCTTCTGTGGCATTGTTCGGTTTCCCGGGTTTGTTGAGGGTTGTGGTCTGGTTGTGTCTGCAGCAGGGGTGGGCAACTTCAGTCCTGGAGGGCCACTGTCCAACAGAGTTTACCTTCAAGCCTAGTCAAACACACCTAAGCAAGCTAATCAAGGTCTTCAGGATAACTAGAGAGTTACAGGCAGGTGAGTTTTTCGGGGTTGGAGCTAAACTGTGCAGGACAGTGGTCCTCCAGGACCGGGTTTGAGGAACCCAGCATTAGAGAGTCTCTTAGATCTCTCTCTCTCTCTCTCACGATGATAAAGAACACACACACACATGTAACTACTCCATACTCACCTTCACCTCCTCTGGTCTTCCGGAGAGTTCTGCTGTGTCATAGAGATTTCAGAGACCAGAAACATGATCAGCCCAAAGAAGTGCTGCACACTGGAAAAATGAGTCACTGCAAAGAAATGGAGCTGGACCACTACACATCTGAATTCATAAAACACCTCTTTCCTTTAATGCACTATTGGTTTAACTGTATTTTATGTGCACATGTTTACAGTGAACTTATTATCATCAATTTTGGCTGAGTATATATACTTGAGTTTTAAAATATATCACAGAAGTTTTGAGCTAAATGTAATAAACACAAAGAAATTAAATAAAACATCTTTGTCTTTTGGCAAAAATGAACAAGGTAATCTTGCACTTATGTGTGTCTAAAAGCCTCCAGGAACTCTTGAAATAGCAGATTCAACGCAGCGTCCCACTCGAATACTTGAAAAAATAAATAAATAAATAAAATATATATAATTTATTTTTTGGTTCATTAAACTCGCACATGGCTTGGAAATAAACATGAAATTGAACTCAAAAAACAGCAGTGAAAGAGAGAGAAAAAGCTAGACAAGGACTAATGAGCAAATGGGAAACACGATCAGGGGCCTCATTTATAACCGTTGCGTACACACAAAACAGGCCCTGAATGAGGCGTACGCCACTTCTGACGAATAAGTTGCGATTTATAAAAGCAAACTTGACGGGAAAATTTGTGCACCTGCACGCAAACTCTGACCCATGCGTACGAACGTTTTGGAGATGGAGCATTTTGGCGACACTGATGGTTTGGTCACTTTTAGACAGGAAATCTAAGGAAATTATACATCTATAGGAAGATAATACAAATATAATTTTACTCACCAAACGCATCACTTGAAGCAAATATCCATCCCTTCTTAAATATCCGTGCCAGCGAGCGCGTTGGGCCGTTTAGTGAAACTGACGCACATATAGCCTATAATCTAAACCGTAAATCTTCATTATGAGTCCATCATAAATACAGTGCATGTTCACAATAACAGTTTAAATACATAAATGAATGATTTAAACTATGTTTTACCTCTGATATAAACATTTAGATTAAAATATGCCATTCTCATTAATGGAGTTAAACACTTAAACTACATGAATTCATTACTGAGAAGTTACAACATTTTTATATTCAATAAATATAAATATTTGTTGTGGATGTGATGCTTTTGTTCACTTTTCCTCTGGCATGCTGTGTGTGTTTTAATGTGTTAACTACATAGATAATTGCTCATCATGATAGCAGATTGTCTGAGAAAATGGTTTCGTGCAAATAATGCACAACAAGGTCCATCAGTTTCCATTAAAAATATAAATCAATTAAAATACTATTTGGCCAGTGGAAAAGATTGAAATGTATTTTGCACTAGCTATTTTATTTTATTTATTTAAAAAACAAGGGAAGGATGGCCTACTAAATGTTTTTATTAATGCAATGCGACGGCACATTCATATTTCATATTTTCCTAATGTCTTGTACCTTTAAACATGTTATCATGTGGATGAATAATCATATGCAGATGATATGCAGATGAGGATATGCATAGTAAAACTAGGCATTGAAATTTCCATATATGGTTATTTCGGGGAGGAGACGCATCTGCTGACTGGGATTTATAAAGTGAATTCTGCGCAGGATCTGGCGTACGAACGGTTTTATAAATCTGAATATTTTTTTGCGCACGCCATTTTTGGCTTTCGGGCGCACGTACACTTTTAGTGAGGATTCAATGCACAGTTTAATAAATGAGGCCCCAGAACATGACACACAGACAAGGGACGCACACGGCAAGATCACATGAAGAGCGAGAGAATCACATGACAAACAGGACACATGTGAGCATACGAAATGAAGTATGTAACACCCTGATTTGACACACTCCTGTACAGTAGGTGGCGGTATGCATCTATAAATGCTGGTTTGCGATCCGCCATTAAACTAAAAGAAGTAGAAGAAACGACATGAAAACATAAACGTGATACCAAACATGACATTATCTGATCAATATGTTTTATTTTATCAGACATGAACTATTATTTTTAATCAGTATTCTTTATCTTCAACTCAATAGTATTCAGTGCTTTAATGTGTATTTCTAAACAGTCTTAAAACATTGTCACATGGTTTCTGAGCCCCGAGGCTGAGTTCTCAGGGGGAAGCTGAGGGTTTGAGCGGCCCGTTTCTCTGTCAGTGTGTGTGTGCTAAATATTGACATTATAAACTGACCAGGGTTTCCGTTGTCCGGTAATTACCGGACATTGGCCGGGAAAAAAATTAAATGTCCGACAAAATAAAATCTCTCCGGTCAAATTGTCCGATTAAAATTGCCTAATAATCCCGCCCCCTGCCACAATCTGAACTAGAGAATAAGCCTAAAATCTATTAAGCAAAAATACACCGACATTTGGCTATGTTATAAAGGAACAGGCTCTACCGTTTGAATGTTGTTAGACGGCACATATGGCCCGGAGCGCCTTATATTTGGATCAATTGGTTAATAACGCTCCACGTTATTACTCGCGCTCGTGTCCATTTTATGCCCGCTCTGTCACACGGACAGTTCAACCTCGTATAATATTCAATAATCAAATCACTGTTCCCGGCGCTGCTTCACAGAATGTTCATAAAGGCTCCCAGTTCAGCGCTCAACGCAGTTTGCTTCGCGCTCCACTCAAATCGCCCCCGCTCGCTCCAAAAAACGAAAGAAATCTGCATGTATTTTTATTTCACTTTTAGGTTAGACCACAGCCTTACCTTACAAAGAACTAAAGACCAACAACAACATTTTCCAAACAGAAATGTTTCATTTCAAATTACAAATAAGGACTAGCAAGAACAGGAAGCATACACAAAAAGTCCAGTAAAATTAAACGAATAAATGGGCCTAATAATATGAATAAAATTATATAAACAAAAATACACATAAAAGTTTTAAAAGTAAATTATAGGCCAGCATTTTGATAACTGAACTTTTGCCCATCGCACACGATAAAAATGTAAATAGGCTTATAACCGTTGTACATACAAACTGCTGTAAAATTAAACGAATAAATGGGCCTAATAATATAACTAAAATAAAAATACGAACAAAATTATAAAAAATATATACATAGGTCTACATAAATGTTTAAAAATAGCCTATTAATTGTTAGGCCAGATTTTGATAAGCCTATTTTTGCGCAGCGCGCAATATTAAAATTTAAATTGGCTTATATCATCTGTAGACACACAAAAAAAAAACTGTAAAATTAAACGAATCAATGGGCAAATTTTTAAATAAAGAATTTTTATTTATTATATAAATAAAAATCACATCAACATCAACGTGTTAAATTAAATACATTTTGGTAATGGTAGGCTAAATTAACTATTAAGGCCACCAGACGCCATATCTAACTGATTTTTTTTGCGCAGAGAGCACGTGGATGACAATTTAAATTGTCTCAAACTTAAAAAAAGAAAGAAAAAGAATTGCTTTCCTTATCTAGCCTACAGTTCTCTTGAGTTCACCTTCAAGAACACGAGTTTGGACAATGTCTGAGGCTTCAGACACATGCGGTGGTTTCTTGAAAGCAAGGCAGCAGCGGAGAAAACCCTCTCTGCGCTCGCAGACTCGCTTGGGGATGCTGAATACAATGCAAGCAACTTTAGTCAGGCAGGGACGTGACTAAAGTTGAGGGTTCTCACTGAAGAGAGGGTTCTCGCTGCAGAATCGGATCAAGATGAAAGCAGCGAAGTCGAGAACAAGGTTACGCGGCATATGCGCATTGCAAGTTGTGGAGAGACACTGCGAAGTTTTGATTTTAAGTCGGCAGCTGTACATTTCAGCACTGCAAAACATCGTAAAAAGCCTAAAATTACGCAAGACAGTGTTATAGGCCTAGTCATTTGTTTGTTCCAATTAATTTGACAAGGAGTCATTTCATGGTGGCCAATTTAAATGTTACCATGAGACGCTACTACAGTATATAATTAAGTTCGCTTGAGTAAAAACTAGGCTACTATTCAGGTATTGTACGGACGTTCATGTTTTCATCTTTTCTATTTGAAAGTTATGCTAATAAACATATTGCATTCTATACGGCCTGATTATGTCTTTTTTTAAGTTACATAACCTGCCTCCAGTTTTCCTCAACTTGACTAATTAAGAGACGGTATTTGACCGGCTTATCATCAAAATGTCCGTTAAACTAAACCTCTGCCGGTCACTTTGACCGGCACCATTTTTTTCTAGCGGAAACTCTGAAACTGACTGTATTTCAACATCATGTTGTTTTATTTAAGGGCTAGGACAATGGAGAGAGACCCTGAAGATAATCTCTGGTTTCTATTAGCTTTTTTTACTACTACGTTTTTGTAACATCTAAAATTTTGCACATGAATATAATCCATCTAGTCAGAAGAAACACAGCAGATCTGTTTCAGTGATTTGCAATTCAATCTTGTCCCCATCCAAACAAGTGTCTATTTAAAGAGTGTGCCAGTATTCTCCTTCAGAGACATGTCTTCAAAGAGGACGCTGACGCTGCATCTGCTGGACAGGAGCTGTGTGTGTGTGTGTGTGTGTGTGTGTGCAGTTTTGGTTTGACTCAGAGGTTTCTGTGACTCTCAGAGATAGAGGTTTTGTGTAGGATGAGTCTTCTATAATGTTTTCTCTCTTTCTTCTTCTGCCCTGCCCTTTTGACATGTATTTGTTTTCTATCTTCAATCTCTTCTTCTGATTCTCTCAGATTCATATCTGCGTTCCTCCCACTCATGCCCTAACACTGTAAAAACTTTAGTCTGAGTTTACAGTTGATTTGGCTACTAGTTGTTCTTTATTATTATTCATTAATTCCCACAGATGTAGTTCATTACAATTAAAGGGCATCTGTATGCTGTGATATTACAGTAAACAAGGACATGAAATGACAATATTATATTAATGGTGTAGAATCACAATGATTAGCTGTGACCACATTACATATTTACAAATCGTTGCAGATCTGTCTTTGATTTAAACTAAAAATTCATCTTAGTTGATCAAAAAAGTATTCTAAAACCCTTTAAAAATCGATTATATATGTAACGGAGGCCAGCTGGTAGTTGCAGTGTGAGTAAACCTCACTCCCCTGATCTCAATAACATGCAACAATCATGTAGCTCCTATTTTCATTATGTTAAGTGCAGGTTTATGCAAAATTACCATATCCTACATGGTTACACTTTATTTTAAAGTATCTGTGTTACTGTGTATTTATATGTTTAAGTACCGAGTAATAATCATTATTAATTATAGTATACTGCAGTTATTGAGTGAGTTGGTCAATTAAAGGGGGGGGTTACTGCTTTTTTTCTTTGCATGATTGTGTTTATGGGGTGCAATATAACATGTATTCGTGGTTTTTCTTTTTTTAAAAGTCTTATTTTTCATAAACTTCACCTTTATCGTCAGCCGCGCTCTCCTCTGTCCCCTGAACGAGCGGTTTACTTCCTGATTCTATGAAAACACTCCCTCAGAAACACGTCGTGGGCTCAGATTGGTTCGTTTGGGCAGGTGTGTTGTGATTGGCTAAAATGTCGCTCACGTTGTCCGGTAGGTTAACGCCCATTACCTTTACGGGCGAAACAGGCATGCCAAAGGTGGATACCATAGACATAGATAGACGGTGGATACACGTAAATAATGATATGGAGACTGCAGTATCAGTTTGAGGCAGAATCAGACCGAGAAAGCCGCGATGAAGAGAGTCAAGCAGAACCACACCACACACGGCTCTTAATAAACGTTTCTGAATGATCATTTGCTACATTTTTTAATCATATACACGTTTGTTTTACACAATAGCATCTGACTGGCAACGATAGCAACTGACTAGCTACTAATGTTAAGCACAAACAGCGGTGGCAAGTTTACGTTCTTGATCAAATCGAAAATAACGTCATAAAGCATATATACATGAAAAAATACGTTTAAAACATTAGTACTTATACAAAATTCATGTTTGTACGCGTTTGTCGTAGACACAAAATAGCATAACTAATAGCCTAGTGGCAATAAAGCTAGCGCTGACATTTGGAAAAAACTAAAACACAAGGCTACGTCTGGAATTATACATGCAAATACATTTAAAATGATGAAGTCCTACTTACAGGTTGTGGTCCAACAACTGCTGCCTCTGGTTTTAAAGTCGGATCTGCTTCATGTTTTAGTAACAGTTTCTTGTTGAATCCGGTGCTTGTGAAGTGCGCCTGGTAAATGAGCGTTATAATAGTATTACGCCATGGTTACAACAAGTGCCCTCGTTCATCACGCTCTTAAAAAGAATGTGATATGACGTTCTGATTGGTTTATTTCACGTTACGCCCAAACCACACCTACGAATAATTAAGCTACTTCAGACCAACCCCTTTTAGATTTGCACCAGGCGCAAGAGTAATTTATCCTGCCTGGAAAATAGCAACAGTGCCGAGACCCGCCCACAAAGATACTTACGCAACACTTGCGTTTCAGATCGTTAAAATAAGGCCCTTAGGGTTAGGTTTGTAAACCGGTTTGTAGGAGTAAAAAAAAAAAAGTCAATTCTTTGCATTACAGATTTACCTTTTATTATATTTGTATTATATTATATTTACCTTTTTATTATATTCGTATATACGGGTAACACTAGTGTAATGGGTCTGGTCAGGCAATGTAAAGGACGACTCGGGATATGATGACTTTCACAATTTATTGGCTCCTGTAGAGTACAAATGCACATTAATTGCCTTCTGGCTTACTTTCACAGCACCTCTGCTTCCCTCAGCAGTGCAAAACGAGACTGAGCACTCATGTAATTAAATTACATTACAAATACATTATTTGAACAATTACATGAGGTATTTTGCACAGTAGAGTGCACATTAATCATAGAAAGTCATTAACACCGTCCAGAAAATATTAAGCATTAAATGCAACAAATACAAAAACACAGTGCATATGTTTCCTTAAAGAGAATAGTAAAACAGAAACGCCCAATCGGCTGAATAAAGTTTGTGTGGGGTAACAGAAACAACAACAACAAAAAAATGTAATGGATAACCAAAAACAAAAATGCGAAATGCACATTATTCTGGCTTCCTTTCACAGCACCTCTGCTTCCTAAACATACAAAAATACAGCGTTTACAGTATATATAAAGGGACGCTGAAAACTCCGACGATCTACATTGCTCACAGAGCGCGACCCGTCGTGAAATGGCGGATGGAAAGTGAATCTGAAAACTTCAGATTCAGCTCAAAATAAGACCGCCACACATAGTGTTAATGTGTTAACATCAGACATTATACATTGAAAATGATAGCTTAAATTATTCATTTTCCATAGAAAACAGTAAATTAGCTCAGCTGCACATTTTCACTCAACTTACCCTCTGCAAAACGAGACTGAGGGAGACGGTACGCTACGGAAGCTTAGGAGGAACAGAAAGGATAGTGTGCAGGAAGGGTCATTTCCACAGGTAACATTCGCAAAAATAAAAATACATAAAAATAACTCAATGAGATAAAATTCACAAATACTCAAAACCATTAAATGATAAATAAAAACAAAGATGCTAGTTTGAAAATAAGAATTACTAAAAGTGCATTTTTAACTCCGTTAGACCAGTAGTAAAAGTAGTATCACTTTTTCTGGTGTACAAATATCAAAAGTACTGCTCATTAAGTTTCTTTTATTTGCCTGCATTATATATTTATTTCATTTTGATTATTTCATTAATTTAGTCAAATCTCTTCTCTTCTTAATAGCTTTGCTGGACTTTTTTTCTCCAGTTCCGTCTACTGTAAAAATAAGATTTATGTGATTTTGTTATCCCAAAAAAGTGCAATTAAAATCAACATCACAAAGTAATGTTTAAAGCCGCAGTCCGGCGTTTTTCTTTCCGTCGTTTGTAACCCGGTTCCTGTGGCGCTGACACTATGGGAAAGCCTTTAGCGCATGTGAAGTCATTGGCCACGGGAATCATGTCACATCACTGGTGCGCCGTCATGACTATTAAAAGGCTGCAATCAACTTTGATTTGACTGAAAGAAGAAATGTGGGCATGCCTGAAGTATGGCAGTATGGTGTGATGCAAGGGAACCAGGTTACATATGTAACCCAACGGCGTTCCCTTTAGAGCGAACTCCACACTACTTCATGATGTTGACACTATGAGAACATTCATAATCACTATGCCATGAAATATTTAAAACATATTCACCCAATAGCTGGGTGACCTGAACAGGGCAATTACTTTTTATTTTGACTATAATACTATACTTTACTATAATACTTTTTATATTTGTATCTGCCCACCACACAGCACTTTTTCTGTGCAAGTATGACATTAGAAGTGTGTAGTCAGACGAGCTTTTTGCTTTGGTGGATTAAAGCAGAGGTTATGCGGTCTTCAAGCAGAGGATGTCTCATCGGCTGGCCTGGGGTTTGGGTCGTCTCTCGTTAACACTCCGGGAACTAGGGTTACTTAGACCTTTCTCAGCTTCCACAATACAATTAAATCCAGGATCTTAATCCAGTAGGTTTTCAGTGTGTGAGGCTACCCAGTTTAATCCCACACAAACAGAAAACCAAGCAACTAACACAACCAAATATCTCTCGCTGTTTGACAGAAATCCATGTTAACATGAGGCACACCTGCTTAGAAAACTCCAGTTACCTGCTTGTTTTCCACACTTGGTTATCAAACTTCAGTTATGTAGGATGGAGGCAATGCAACCAGATGTGTTCTGTGGTCATCGACAGTAAATATATCCAAATTCTCACCCAAACGGATCTAATCAGCACAATGGTGACTTTATGAAACAGCCAGTGCTTGCACAGTATAATGTCATTTATTTAAGCTCAGAAAGTCTTCTAAAACCCTGTTTACAGTGCAATGATGTGCTTGAAACCAGAGTATATATCACTCTCTATCTACATTCTTATCACGTATGTAAATGCATATGCTCAGAGCCGAGAGTGTGTGTTTGAGAGCGATAGGATGAGTAGGAGTGTGTGTAATTACCCGTCTGTTGCTGCATGTGTGTGTGTTTATCCCTTTCACAGTGAGTAAGGCGAGTGGGCGACAGCAGCAACTGGTCTGCCTGTGTGTTGTTGCAGAGCAGACATGCCTCACACTGCACGATATTACTCATTTCCTTAGCCTTGTGTACACACACACACACACACACGCACAAACTCTCACACTTTTTCACCGTCAGCCTTGCAGCCCTTTCGACATGGTGTGACACCACAATTTGCCTGTAGATTTGTACACAGCGTTGCCTCAGTGGCGTGTGTGTGTGTGTGTGTGTGTAAGAGATGCAGGTGTGATGGACTGCAGGAGTAAGTGGCGTCACACAGATATCTGCTCCGCACACCCCATCAAGGTCAGTCGCATCAGGTCAGCAGTGCTTTTCATCTCCATCTGAGTCATTAACACTATCGATGTGTGCTTGTGCATGCTTAGAAGTAGTTTTTTCTGTAATCTGTGGTTTTCATTCTTTTTTTTGTTGCTTTTTACTTAAAAGTCATAGTTTACTTTGTAATTATTTAGTATTTATTGTTTTTTTAGGTTCCTCTGGAGAACCTCCTTTTTAGGTTGTTTTTAGTAACTCATCGATGATGGCTGGTTCTCAGTTTTTCCACTAGTTTGTACTGCACAAATTGTACTAGAACAGTGGAACATGAGTTAATATGAAAATTAATGAGACTTAAACTAGTGGAAATTAATATGCTGTGACAAAATAAACACAATGTTCTTTGTGACAGTGAAGTGTAATAAATGTCAGTCGCCATGAAATCTGGTCTTATAAATGACAAAAATGGTCTGTAAGGATAGTGTGTTAATCTGGCAGGTAATTAGTTAAATGCTATTAGAAAGCTCCTCTTAAAGAATATTATGTTTGTCATTTTGATTCTGTCAGTGTTTGTCCTGTTTTCTACTCTGTGATTTTTTTAAAGCTTTCTAAATGTATTAATTTGCAGAGCATTGTTCATGATCCAAAAACATCAGAGATTTTAGAGAGATGTAATCTAACAACATGCAGGTGTGTAAAAACGATAAAATAATCGTGGCATGTTTCAGCTGTGTTATGTATTTGTTTTATTTTATTTTTCAACACTCCACCTTTAGTTAATAAAGTACAAACTCACAAAAATATCAGTTCACAGAATTGATGTTGTGTTCTATGTCTAGCTCTTCTGTTTCCAAGCTTTCCAGTTCTGTGTTAATAACAAAATTACCATAAAATATGCTTCTAAACCTATATTTTTATTATTTCAATATTTAAATGTCTGCTGGAGTAACATGATTATGTCTAATCCAGGATTTCTCTACTTCATCTTGATAATGTGTTCATATGTGCAGCATTCAGAGATATAGCAAACATGATGAGTGATTTCATTACTTTACATTCTACAGTATATGACCAATGATGCATAAACACTATAAAAAACAAAGTATTTGTAAGCACAGCTCAACATTTTTTTTCTTATGTTATAAGAAACTTACTAATACTCATCTCTATTTATCATTCAAGTAATTTTTTTCTTGACAAATTGCACCATAACTTGAGAGTTACTTGTGAAAATAATTATAAATGGTCTCCATCCAATGTGAAAGCTCAGACGGCACAAACAAACTTCTCTTAAAGGGGTCATGAACTGGCTTTTTAAATTTTATTATATTGTTGTCTGAGGTCAAATTATGACGTTCGCTTGGTTTTTGCATTCAAAAACATCAAAATGAATCAGTAATAGGCAATTTTCTACCGTAGTTTTGAGCCTAGCTGAAAAACGCTGTGTTTTTATGGGCGTGTCGCACTGAAGACTTGGAAGTAAACGCCCACTGCTGTGAGTGGAGAACAGTTTTGCATATTATAATGAGTTTCGACTCACCCGTCGATGCACTTGGGGTAAATTCTTTTTAAAGCGTCCAATGTTGGAAAATGGCAACCGGATTCGCCCATACATGTACGACCCAGAGTCCGAGTGTTCCTCAGTGAAATGAAGCGAACAGACGGACGATGTTTTACCTCATCAGCTGAACGTCATTAAAAATAAAGTTTATCCATGCAGTCCTATTGGAATCCAGAGGAAGCTTATGCAGCGACTGTCTTCTTCCACAACCAGGCACTGCACAATATTCTGTATCGCTCGGTAGCTCAATCCGGTTTGTCATCACGAGGCAGGCATCTATGTTATTTAGCTATGTGTGTAATGCGCGAATCGGTGGGTGGGGCTAAACCGGCGGTGTTGAAGTAGGCGTTGATCTTCTTCTTCTGCGGGGGTGGGGTTTTATCCTCTTTGTCGTCATAGTTCCCCACTTTGAAAAACGAGTCGTTTGCTGAGGCTGGTGTCAATAAAAGCTTTTATTGGACTAACAAGGACGTTTTCCTTTCTGAAACTTACAGGATATTATTATAATATGATGACCTCTTATACCCCTTTTCCACCAAAAAAAGAACTGGTTCGGAACTGGTGCTGGTTTAAAGTTGGTTCGGAGCTGGTTCAACTTGCTAACCCGTTCAGAACCTGTTTGCTTTTCCACTGACTAGATCGCCCAGGGAATGACGTCGTTACGTCACTGTGTACGTCGCTTGCAAGTACATTGCTTTGGGATTATCTCTAACTCGTGTACCAAGACAACTTTAAAAACAATTGAAATATGTAAGTCTTTTAATCTTTTCGTTTGATATGTTATCTTTTCTGATAAGTTATGTATCCATGTCTTGTGTCTTTTTTCTTTCCATTTATTTGCTCTATATCGTGACTGTTTTCTTCTTTGCTTATGTTTAAAAAATAAATAAATAAATAAAACGCTTGCGTGTTTCTGCAGTTTCTCCTGGCTTTGTGATGGTCAGAAAAGATGTTAAGAACACATCTAAACCCGTCCCGTAAACATGACGTGCTAAAAGAACGGTTCTAGTCCAGCAAAGAGTTGGTGCCGCTTTGGAACCAGTTCTCGCGGCCGCGAACCGGTTCTTTGGCTGTCGAAACACAAAGAACTGGTTCGCGCGCAGGCACCGGCTCCGAACCGGCTCTCAAAATGCTTTGGTGGAAAAGGGGCTTTAGATGTCAAAAGCTCAAGGAAAATTTGATTTCTCAGTTCATCACCCCTTTAAAGTTATTTCAGCAGCTTGATCTGATGTGAGTTCTGAACAGTTTGACGGCCTACATTTTCCGAGAGAATCCCTATATAGTCCTCCGCCTTCTTTGGTCACCGTAGATGTATGGACTCAGTTTCCATGGAAACAGCAGCAGGGTATCGGGTTCAGTGCATACAGACAGTGTGGTAGACAGGCGTTGAGAAAGAGACCAGATGTGCTGGCAGCGCACCGCAGTAAAATAGAAGTGTCTAAGGAGTGTTGGATTGACATTAGAGACACTGCCCCCAGGAGTGTGTGAGTGAAACAAGCATATTTTACCACTTTAAGGAGCCTCGTATTTTTTTTTATGTGTGTTCTTGTTGTTTTCAAATCCTGCATATCCCAAAGTGAACTTCAATCATGAGGTAGCTTTTCCTATCACTACAGTAGCAGTTACTAAACAATTCTGGAATAAGTCTGGAGATTCCCATCACAGTTTAATGAGCAGAGGCAACCTATTTAAGAACTGACATGTAGTCTCCTGCCATATCTGTATGTGTGTGGGTGAGAAAATGTTTCTCGAGCGTTTGTGTATCAGTTTATGTTTAGTTTGTTGGTACCACAACAGCAATATAGTGATATCCATATGGATGTTTTATTTAGGTCTCAGTCGTCCAATTAATTGCTCCCACTAAAAAGCCCACAAAACCAAAGTTCTACAGAATAGAAGATGCCACAGCAAGTGTATGAACAACTCTTTAAAATGTACTTAATCTTGTACTAAAACTAAATCTGTGGTCAATATGCTTGGATGTAGATTTTAAACTTGCAAAATACTGTATTAAGGGCCTGCACTGACGTTTTTGTCGTGTGCCAAGCAAGAGGTCAGTAACGTATTTTTCTCTTGCACTTTCAGGTGAGTGGGAGTTCTGGCCGTGGCCGTGAGTGACACGTTGTGTGCGTGATGCTGATCAGCAGGAGAAAACTGATCTCTCCTAGCCCCTTGTTTTCCCCAGCCCATGTAACCTAGTGTGGCCCAGAAGGCCCGGGGGATTGTCACATGAATCCAAGCCCAGACCGCAGCAAGGAGTGTCTCCCCCCAAAAAAGCGGGAGTCCCGTCAGGGCTCATCAGATCAACCAGCTCCGGAGGATGACTTCAAACCCCCAGCCCCTTTCCGAAGCCGACGGCAGCATCACTCCACCGAGGGTCACAGAGAGAGTGGGGATCATCTACCGCCCGCTCCCCCCATGCTGCCCCCTTATTCTCTGTCGTTGCCTTGGCAGGTGTCCTACACCCCTGGCATGCATCACTCGTACCTGCCGGTCCAGGTGGGAGAGCGGCGAGGGTCGTCTTCGGGACCGTGGAGGGAAACGTTGTGTGGACGGGGTATGGATGGGGGACTGGAGCATACCATTCCCCACCACTCTCGCTGGCTGAGCAGTGACAACCCCCCCATTAGTGTGCAACCACTCATCTCTATGCCCACGTTCAAAAGCGTCTACGCAGCCGAGTCCAGGGAAATGTGGTCCTACGGCCCCAGTCGGCGAGACTACAGCTCGTCTCTCTTCTCCCCCAATCTCTTTCCACAGCCTACGGCCTATCCCCATGACCCCCTCCCTGACAGCAGACTCAGGTACCAAGGCAGACGGCCCAATGGTGTTGATAGCCCAGACAGCAGGCCTAGCAGAAGAGTGCCCTCTTGCGATGACTGTGGGAACGACAATGCAAGCAGGTTGGACGGTCCACATGCCAATGGCAGGAGAAGACAGGAGAATACAACTAGACAGACCCTCGGGAGAGGCCTTCTGCCACGAGAGAACACAACTGCACATTCCTCATGGGACAGGGACGGCCGGGGAACACCCAAAGCTCCAATGCCCCCCTCGTCAGACGCAAAGACAGGAAAGACCGTCACTTCTCAGGACCATTTTGGTGTTAGTGCCTCTCAGGCTGGAGCTCAGATTTATTATGCTCTGGGGTCCCTTTGCCCTTCTGCTCACCAGAACCCTCAAGCATATCCACAACTTAGTCCTTCCGTGTCCTGTTCCCCAAGGAATTCTCAGTACTCCCTGCAAAGCCAACAGAACAGCCATGGGATTGAGACAGAATGGGACGTCTCTGCAGGGTCCTACCGCCCTCCCGTCGCTGTGCTCGCTGGCCCCGACCCGCCCCCTTCTGCAGTCCTACCTCATTTTGCCAAAGGTTCACTGATCGAGCTCGCTGGTGGCCATCTGAAGAGGGTGGAGGAGCTGAAGACGGAGGACTTCTTACGCAGCGCTGACACCTTGCCTGAGTTTCACCTGAGCACCTGCACTATTCTGTTGATCTCGCCAGGACCCACGTACGGCTTCAACCACCTGCAGGTCTTACTCACAGACCGCAACACTCAGGTGAGTCTAGCACAACCAACATGTCTACAGAACTCAAACCATGAGCGCAAAATGATAATAACGAAGGGAATTTTGAAATCTAAAACTAAATGAAAACTGAAAACAAAAGCATGAGTAAAACATGACAATTGTCTTGGAAGCTCTTTGCACAGCTGATAAAGTATTACTATATTGCACAAACTAAATCAAAGCATGGGCCACTATTTCAGATCCTTTATGACTAAATTTGTTTGAGTTTTGTTGATGGTTGAAAAGCAACACCAAGATCTTTTACATTTTGTGTCCATGTTGAAGTGGCAACATGCCTTCCAATACTTAATGTCTTCCAGGTACTGGAAAAGGTTACTTAGAATCCTAACGTCTGAAGCCCCTTGAAAGGCACACAGTTACGAGTTATTGAATGTGCTGATGTCATTACCATTGAAATATAAGTTCAGAACAGGACATATCGAGCCACAGCCTCTGCATCTTCAATAATGTAGGGAGTGGGATACTTCTGATTCTAGAGAGCATTTGATTGGGCAGAAAATGTGATGAGAATCTGGGATGTATTCCAGAAAAAAGTTAGCTTACCATCACATATAGCCTGAACTCTCAGGCGATTAACTCATGGTATGCAGTTTCCAAAACTGTGTTCTGGAGAACCGTAAGTTCGGTCAACACGGAGTATAAGACTCGGTGACCAGACTAACAGATGCCATGCCTCTTCTTTCTTCTTCTTTTGTTTAATGCTGATTTACATTCTTAGTGCATACTGCCACCTACTGTGCAATCATTATTTAATTTATTTAACAATCTACAAACAGTCTTTTTATTACTATGAACAATAATTATACTATTTGTTTGATGCTTATTAAATTTAAGAAAGATTGATTGAAAAAAAGAAAAAAAACAGTCTGTGCTTTAATATATATTATGGCTGTAAACATTTATTTTTTTCTTAGCCATTTTGTGTCCACATTTCTTGTAAGGTGAAATCTATCACATTTGTATTTTTATTAGAAATACAGTCCCGTTGCAAAAAAGCCTTTTGATTGAAGATCCATGATGTGTGATATGTGAATAAAGTATCAGAGTAAAATTAACATTGCTTTGTTATTATCGTGCTTTATAGAAATATATTAAAGGCGGGGTTGACTGCTTTTTTTCTTTGCATGATTGTGTTTATGGGGTGCAATATAACATGTATTTGTGATTTTCTTTTTTTAAAAGTCTTATTTTTCATAAACTTCACCTTTATCGTCAGCCGCGCTCTCCTCTGTCCCCTGAACGAGCGGTTTACTTCCTGATTCTATGAAAACACTCCCTCAGAAACACGTCGTGGGCTCAGATTGGTTAGTTTGGGCGGGTGTGTTGTGATTGGCTAAACTGTCGCTCACGTTGTCCGGAAGGTTAACGCCCATTCCCTTAACGGGCGAAACGGGCATGCCAACGGTGGATACCATAGACATAGATAGACGGTGGATACACGTAGTCGAGACTGCAGTATCAGTTTGAGGCAGAATCAGACCGATAAAGCCGCGATGAAGCGAGTCAAACAGAACCTCACCACACACGGCTCTTACTAAACGTTTCTGAATGATAATTTGCCACATTTTTGAACCATATACACGTTTGTTTTACACAATAGCAACTGACTGGCAACGATAGCAACTGACTGGCTACTAATGTTAAGCACAAACAGCGTTGGCAAGTTTACGTTCTTGATCAAATCGAAAATAACGTCATAAAGCATATACACATGAAAAATACGTTTAAAACATTAGTACTTATACAAAATTCAGGTCCATAATGTTTGTACGCGTTTGTCGTAGACACAAAATACTAGCATAACTAGTAGCATAGTGGCTATAAAGCCAGTGCTGGCATTTGAAAAAAATAAAAATAAAACACAGGCTAACGTTACGTCTGGAATTATACATGCAAATACATTTAAAACGATTAAGTCTTAGCCTACTTACAGGTTGTGGTCCAACAACTGCTGCCTCTGGTTTTAAAGTCGGATCTGCTTCATGTTTTAGTAACAGTTTCTTGTTGAATCCGGTGTTGAACTCGTGGAGATTCTAGAAGCTGTCTTCCGTAAAATGCGCAGCACAGAGAGCTAGATTACGATCGTCACTTTCAGGAATATAATCAAACATAAATTGTATCCATTGTTGATGAAGTATAGCATCCGTAGGAAGCTTGAAACACAGAAGACCTGACAGCTGCGTGAACACAACTCACTCGACGTGCTGCAGAAATATACGCATGCCCTTTCCTGCATATTCCGAAGGGAGTGGTTGATGCAAATGTGCGGGTTAGTGACGTAACATAATCCGTTGTAGTCCCAATCGAGTCGTTTTTGTAGGCATTTACACTTCCTGGTTTATAAAAGACGATATCTCTGCTTATACTGTTCATGCACCATCAGCAACATTACACAATATTTAAAATCAAAAAAGTCAAATCGCAGTCAACCCCCCCCCCCCCCCTTTAAATATAATGATTTGTCTGTTTTGGAGCACAATATCTTATAGATAACTTTAAGGCAAACAAATTCATACAGAGACAAAGAAACTGTATGAAACTCTATATTTAGGAAATCAAACATTGTTCACAGGTCTCAAGGGTGGCGAGAGGATAAACTCTAGCAATAGGATTGCTGAGGAGAATATATTCAGATTTTTGTTCCTTAATGATAATCCCTCAAACAAAACGCTGATAACACCAAATAACTGCATGTTGCTGTGATGAGCAAGCAGAGGACAGCCTGTCGATCGCGAGGATGAGGATATTACCATTGCAATGCAGTTTCTGCTTTCTCTAGTCTAATGCTTTTTCACTAATGCAGACACGATCATTTAAATACAGTTAGAGCTTCGTTGTGCAGTGTAACGTGCATCATTGAATTCATAACGAGTTTGGCAAGTGTCCAGATAAACTCGCGCTGTGTGGATAGATATTGATCGCTTTCTGTATACAATTTATTCACAATTATTATTATTTTTTCATCCTACTAAAAGAAACGATGTGAAGTCCCTGGCTTGACTTACTGATGCAAACAGTATTGAACGATTTTGAGTGAAAGATTAACGTTACCTGTCTGAACTTGAACAACAACAACACATCAGCTCGGTCCGAGGCCAGCTCTTGGGAAGTTGAGGAAACAGTCGTCAGTGAAATGTTTGGAAATATCCAGAGAAAATAAAATTAACCCATTGTTTCTTCAGAGGCTCGGATGAAGGAACTAAAAATACTTTTGTATTCATGTGTAGATCCGAACACTGATCAACAACCATGCTTCGACTGCGCAGCTCCGTCTCGTCTGTCACTGAACATGGGCTGGCATATGCAAATATTTCGGGTCATACATATTAATGATCCCGACTTTTACGTCAGAGTCGGTATTATGTGGAGATTCGCCAGTTTTTCAGGGGTGTTTTTCAAAAACGAGATTTAAGTAAGAAGGAAAAAACAATGATGTTTGAAACTCACTGTATGTCATGTCCATGTACTGAATAGGGCTGTGCTCAAAATATCGATACAAGGATATATCGTCATGAACTCCTGGCGATGCGCGTATCGATACTGTTGTGCTTTTGAATGAAGCCAATTCAGGCCTCGAATTTCGGCGCGGGTAATATTTCGGTGCGCCTAATATTTTTTAAATATTATAGTTTCATTATAAATAGTGATTATCTCTAAGGTGGACACCCAAAACTTGATATGTGTTAATTATCATTTGAATCTAACCATGTCATATCAACAAATGGAAAAGTCAGACGGCCGTTTCTTGTCTTTCACCCCAAATGCCGTAATTTACATATTATTTTCTTATTGAAAAACTGTTGCTTTATTTACCATGAACAAAATACCATGTCATTGTTTTTCATATATTACCTTTATTCTACACTGCTCTGTCCCTCCTTGTAAAAACGGTTGGATGGTTTCCGGGTCTATGGAGCCAGTCCCTCCAAAATATGCAATGGGCTCAGATTGGTTCACTGGCCCAGTGTGTTGTGACTCAGATCTCTCTATATGGCTCTGGATTCGCTAACCGTGCATGTTTTTCTGAAACGTCACGCCCCTTACCTTTATGACATCAATAAAACCATAGCAATTTGATGTAAGTGAAGACGATCGAGCAGAACCTGTTCGAGAACGGCTGTTAAACGACGTTTCAGAATATATATATATATATTTTTGTTGTTGTCATACTTTTTAGATACGCTGTTATGACTGACTGTATGGTACCGTTTTTAGAAAGATTGTCAAATATCGTTCGCCAGAACTAATTACTATTAATTATCAAAACGAACACTAAACATTGGCTTTCCTATGTGCGAATCCTGTGCGGTGTCCGAATCCTGCATTGAACTCGCAAAGATTGTGGAAGCTTTCCTCCGTAAAATGAAGAGTGTGTGTGAGATTTGGGAAATAATTATGAGGGACCGAGTTAAAAATTAAACGTAACCATTGATCCCTAACTCCCCCGTCCCCAGGACGGCTGAACGAAGCGGACCTGCAATCTGGATGAAAAAACGCGTTTCGACGGCACTGCGGCTACAACACTCCAGCCTACTATACCACAACAACTCTTCTCCAAAGTAGTGATGGGCGGATCGATCCTGAAGTTTCGATACTTCGATACTGACGTGGTATCGAAAAGGATCGATCCTCACAGAAAAATATCGATCCAAATGTGTATTTTTTTGACCAGTAATTTTTTATTAATTTAGCACGCAATTAAGTGCGAAAAATAAGCTTCTAAGTGGAAAAATAAGCAAATGTTAGCGGGTAATTGTGTAGGATAGAACCTTTTCTACTAGTCATCTGTATACAAGACGAAACCAATCAATCACGAGACGAAACCAATCAATCACAAGACAAAACCAATCAATCACAGAGAGCGTTCGATGCTGGTGCTTCGCTGAGCTCACAGGCCCAGTGCGTTTGGGAAACGAAGCCTTGCTTATGACAGAGAAACAATCTGGAGTTATTTCGCAATAAACAAACCAAAACTGTACATAACGGTTTAAAATGTTGACGTCAGTAAGATCTTTTTAATGAAATTAATATTTATATTCAACAAGGATCGATGCATTAAATTGATCAAAAGTGAAAGTCAAGGGTTTTACACTGTTAAAAAAATCTACTTCATATAAATGCTGTTCTTTCAACTTTGTCCATCAAATAATCCTGCATAAAATGTATCATGGTTTCCAACAAAATATGAAACTGTTTTCAACATTGATAATAATAAGAAATGTTTCCTGAGTAGCAAATCAGCATATTAAAATGAATTATCATCATGACTGGAGTAATGATGCATGAATAAATTACAGTTCACTATGGCATAGAAAACAGATGGCCTATGTTAAATTATTAAATTGTAATATTACAATTTTTACTAAAAAATAAAATTCTTAAAGACCCCAAACTTTTGAACAGTAGACTTGTACTTGGCTAGTACTATAATTAGGGTAGTTTTATTAAAGTCACTGACTAATTAAAGGGGAGTTGAGAGCACAAATCACAAAATAGCTATTTAGGCCTAGTAGTCATGAAAACGTGTTCAGATTTAACAAGTTCAAATGCATGCTTTTAAAATAAAAAAGTATCGATATCGATATCAGCGATACTGGCCCTGTATTTACTTGGTATTGGATTGATACAGAAATTCAGAGATACAGTATCGCCCATCACTACTCCAAAGCAATATAAAATGGACTCGCCCACTTTATTTAGTCTTCTCCTCGGAGGAGGGGTTTATGTAAATATTGGGTTAGTGACGTCAGCAACCCTGGAGGAATGTTGTGTAGTCCTTATCGGCCGCTTGCTGTAGTTCTTAGAAATTGATTTCTTTATAAGCAAATTTCTCCCTTTACTTTAAACTTTGAGAGCTGTAACTTCGCAGATGTTAACCGACGTGTGCTCTCTTGTTTTCCGGCAGGAGCTTCTGACAGTGTTAGCGGAGTATCCGTTCTTCGTGCGGGAGCGCGGCTGGTCTTCCTGCAGTCCCCAGCGGAGCGCGCAGCTGTACGGGCTTCAGTGTCGTCAGCTCAGCGCCGGAGACGTGTGTCTGGCTCTGACTCCCACACCCGCTCCGGAGATGCCCCCGCCCCGCGCGCCCGTCCCCGCGCCACCGCCTTCAGAGCCACCGCGCACGCGCAAGAGACGCTGGTCCGCACCCGACCTGCCGCCCGGAAGCAAGACGAGCGGCCATTTACCTCAAGACTCGAAGCTCGAGAGACGGCAGTGATGTTTCCAGGCGACTTCACTCCGTGGGAAGGTTTCCCTCATAGATACGGCGGAACAGCTAGTAAATCGGTCCTCTCCTATTAAACGTGATTTCAGAATGTAGAACCACATATGCTAGCCAATCCCAAAATGCACAATGAGACAATCAAGAAATCACTTACTTGTGATGCCACGCACCTTTTAGTTATGCTAATCTCAAGCCTCTTTCTGCAGGGTATGTTGTTTCCATCAGTATTATGACAAACCAATGCTACGGGATAAGTCAAAGTACACAATTATATGAGAATATATCATTACAAGTGTTCTGTGGATATGCTCAACGAAATAGTCTACTGTTATTTTGGTAATGCAGTCTTGTTTGATGCGTATGAACTGCGTTTGTACCTTCAGTCCAGCAGGCGAGCTGAATGTAAAGCAGCTTCAGTGTGGGGTCAACATGCTAGTTCACTTTAGCATTACTCAGTCCAGCCTGATCTTACCCAGGGAAGAGACACTAACGATGGACCGCAACCAAACTCACACGCGACCCTGGGCCGATGGTGCTAACGACGACACAGCAGAAGAGTCCTGTGGGGATTTGTGGGGAAATCTAGTGTTTTGAACTCAGATACGGGTATATCTACTCTTGATTAAGCACACTCTATCACTTTATTTTTCTCTCATTTATTGTTGTTGTGGTTTCTCAAATAATATTTGCTGTTAGATTTTTTTCTTTATAAATGTTCTAAATGCTCTAAAAGTGTATATTTTTAAAGTTGTGAGACTGTAATACAATGTTGGCTAGAAATAAAAGAACAGCTTTCTAGATTTACATCGAAAGGATCTAATTCCATTTTTACCATCGCAATGAAACGAGGAATGAAAACAATACTATCGACAGATATTCTAATTCATGAGGTCTTCAGGAGCATCACACATACGTATAAAACATGTCAAGCTAATGGAAAAGTTAAAATGTTGAACACAAAACTCTTTTGTTTCTAAAGAATAAATCAACGTAATCCAGTTATTCCACACCTTCAAATGTCATCTCCCACAACTAGGGTTGGGTATGGAGAATCGAGTATCGATTGGAACCGGGACTAACTTTTCGTTTTTCCCGGAATCGTTCCAAAGTTAAAATTTCGATTCCTAGTTTCGATATTCACAGTCCGCCGACCAGAAGAAGAAACCGCTGAACAACACCAATGAAGAAGCGTCTACCGGAAGTGTTGGCATAACCGCGCGAGTCGAACATGAGTAGCTTACGTCGGCGGTCCAAAGTGTGGCTTCACTTTTCTAAAAATAACAAAATCTCGGCAAAATGCAGAGTATTTCCCTTTAGAAAGGAGTATTTCCTTCAGAAAGACCGTTGGTTAGCAAGGTTAGCTAAACTTTTTTGACCCTGCCTCTTAAAAGAATCGGAATCGAGAATCGTTGGGAACCGGAATCGAAACAAGGAATCGGAATCGTTCAAATTCAAACAATACACAAACCTCCCTACAACAACACACTATATAGTGAGCTCGCCATTTTGTAGTGCTGTCCGAATGTATAGTGATGATTATTATACCCTATGTAGTCCACTCAATGTATCCCAGAATGCATTTTGAAAAGTAGTATACAACCGATGGTCACTAACCCAAGCCATACTACAGTACATAGGGGGTAGGGAGTAGTGGTTTGAGTGGAGATTTCGGACACAGACACAGTCTCTGCAAACCCCTTCTTTCCTCAAGCCTGCTCTGCTCTGATTGGTCAGATGGCCTAGTGTGTTGTGATTGGTCGACTGTGTCTCAAACGTTTCAGCTCTTCCACAGTGATTGAGTCCTCTCATCTTTTGTAGCACATCCAGTGCAGAAACAACATGAAACTCCAGTGTCGGGTAAAACTACAGTGTTCAATGGTCAAAGTAGACGTCGTTCGCCGGCAGCCAATGAAGATCATTTGTTTCTCTGTAAATGTTCGATCAGGAAGTGAAACTGGAGTTGCTGACGACTGGTTACGGCAGTTCAGAGGCGATCCTTTCTTTTAGGAGACAAAACTTCATTTGTTGTGCACTCTGACCTTTAAAACTTTGCAGACATTTTACATTAACATACAGTTAATGTAAGGGTAAAATAAAGATTCTTAACCTTGATGTTTTTCTGCCCCTTCCTCTGACCTCTTCTCTGAAGGGTTTCAGGGTCAGACTGCCAAACATCGCCCACATGTAATGTGACAAACTTTCTCTTTACAAGCTGTCATGTTTTCCTTCTGAAATAACCAAATGATACAGATGATTGACCATACTCTTTATTTTCATTACATTTTCCACACAGTTTTTTACAAGAAGATAAATCATAGTTTATTCGCACCAGTCTCATGATTATTAGTAAAAATAAAGATTAGAATAAAGATATAAAGCATGAAAACACTTCATTCTACTGCAGTGAGAAATATAAATGTTATTGTTATTTGCAGAAATCCAGCAGAGGGCTGTTGAAGTGTGTGATGTGTCTAATCATTGGTTTTGGTGTGTGGGGGTGATTGCTTCATCTCCACATTATTAGGTGCATTATGCCTGCGGAGATACTCTACAGCAAACAGAGGAATCACCTACAGAGAGAGAGAGAGAGACATAGAGAGAGAGACATAGAGAGAGAGAGAGAGAGAGAGATTCAAGTGATGACTCCACAACACCCTCTACTGGCAGTCACAGAACTTGCAGAAAAGGGCTTTACATTGGAATAAAAACAAATTAGATTTTCGAGGATTATCAGGACATTTTATATTTTTTATGTTATGTTTTATGTTTTATATTTTATATGTTTATATGTTATACTTACATAAGTCTAGAAAATAGATGATAAAATAATGAATAAGTAATACATGTATGTGTGAATAAGTTAAATTGCTTAAAGTTATGTTTTTGTCCTGACCACAGCTCTGCCCCTTGGAGAAAAATGTTTTCAGAATAATGAGAACATATCTCTGTTTCTCAGAAGTAAAAGATACAATGCCATAATTACGATTAATAATGACTTCATAATAACGAGAACATTTCTTAAGTTCTAATAATAATGACTTATGAATTTGTTCAGTCACTGCGAGGCTGTTGAAAATCATTTCTATGAGAAAATGGTGTAATTGTTATGCAGTTATGTAAATTAAGAGGTGGAAACCAGTGCCCATATGTTTGACAGCCACTTTTAAAGTTTTCAGTTTAATTTTGGGGGGAAAAACCAATCCCATTTTTCTGTTGATTCTCTGTCTGATGCCACCAAATACTACAGTACCCATGAGCCTCTGAATACGTTACTATTAACCCTCTGTGGTACTTCGGTCATTTATGACCGCAATTTTTTAAATACATTTTTTTAAAAATCATAGCTTCATCGGAATGGTACGAAACTTGGTGACTTTACTCGGTATATGAAGTGGATTTCCACGACGCATGCGCGAGAACTGAACTGAAGTAGTTGAAGGAGATCGCAATTCTCGCGCATGTGTCGTGGAAATCTATTGAAGTCTCGTTTCAGGCCAACAAGGAAGAAAAGGAATAGTCGGATAAAGTCGTTATTTTTGTTTGTTTTTTTCGCACAAAAAGTATTCTCGTTGCTTGATGAACTTATAATTGAGCCACTGTTGTCACATGGAATATTTCAACATTTTCTTCAATGACTTTCTGGGCCATCAAGAGCCAGTCCTGTAGGCAGCCTATGTGGTAGTGATCCAGCTCACAGATTTAATCAAAAATATCTTCATTTGTGTTCAGAAGATGAACGAAGGTCTTACGGGGTTGGTACAGCATGGGGGTGAGTAAATAATGACTTCATTTTCATTTTTTGGGTGAACTAACCCTTTAATATAGAATACAGAAATTAAAGCTTGGCAATAGGCAGCTTCTTGAGGGGAACGTGAAAGCAAACTTAGGCCCTGTGTAAACTGATATTAAGATGCATTTTGTGGTTGACTAAATCCAGCACAAAGTTCTGTCATCATTCCTGATTTCTAACACACACTCACAGCGTTCGGCTGGTCTTGTGTCTGTCAGAGCAGAAATGAAAGCTGATGATCACCGTGTGTTTTTCCTTCATCTCCGGTCGTGTTCATATGTAAATTATGTGAGCTTATTTTGTCCATTAGATCTAAAAAAAAAGCCACTCATTTACCTACCCATGGAAATTAGCTCTCTGTAACAGAATTTATTTTATTGAAAATTCTATTCAAAAACAGTTTCGCATATAAAAATGCATATTATGTTATCCATGATTAAGTAGTATCTTATTTAATGGAAACAGTTTGAGGCAAAACAAGTTCGAATAAAGGATAAATTGAAATTCACAGCATTTCAACACAATTTCTGCTCTCATTTGGTGGAGGACATGTGACACTTATGATAATAATCCATAAACTATTCATTTGCTCACCCTTATGTGAATATATAGTTGTTAATTTTAATGTATCAAAGAGCAAAAGCTCAAACGTGCATCCTTGTTTAGTACAGTAAGTGTATTGTGCTCATATGTGAATTAAAGCCTTAATTAAATCAGTGTGATGGTATCACTGTCACAGCTGGAGGCTGTAATGATCTCTAAACCATGGAGAATAAATAGAAGCAGTCATTAATAATTAACTCACAAAGGAAACATGCAGGAGATTACCAGGAATAAAGTATAACACAACAATGGTAATTATGGTAAATACCAAAAGCTGATGTGGAAGATGCCCATGAACACCCTCATGTGGTATTTTCCACTGGGAGCTCACAGAATATTTTGATGCATGAGTTGCCGAGATGAGATAACATTTTCACGTAATCACTTTTTTTTTTACAAGCCTTGGGTTAAACCGCTTGATTCTTGATTGACCTTTCAGATCTTCAAAGTTTTGGTTGCGTACCATTTCAGCGGAGGGACAAAAACCTTGAAAAAGCACCTTAAGGCTATGAAATTATATGATGGTGAGAAAATAATGAAACAATTTATGGCATTAAGTATTTACCCTTAATTAGTCAAGTGTTCTGTTGAGTTCAGTTATACGCTGAATATTTCACTCTAAAACTAAATAAAGGGACCAAAACTGGTCGTTTATGTTGTCTGCAGAACTCAATGATCTCCAGCAGAGGGCACTATAATAATTGCATAATTTTGTATTAATAAAGTACACATTTCAGAATTAGAATAATCTCTGTAGGATATTGGAATCCTCTGCAACATTTTAATTCATTTGCATGGTTATAAAATAAAATAAGAATAACCTACAGGGAACATTCCCAGAAAACAACTTTGCTTGAGCGGTTGCGAACACCTGCGGCAAACACGACAAGAATTTGGCTTAAATAACCTCTGATGTTATAAAATTAAAACCCCAAAATATTATATTTTATTATTATTTATGTTGGTACATATATGTTCAGTATTATATTGAGAGCACTTTTTAGCGGACTTTATGCCTCCACGTCCCCCCGATTGCCTGTGAGCGGTAATCTCTCTACTGTGTGACGCAATGGTCAGCCCATTTTTACAAAAACGGCTTCTACGGGGCCACAATGGGGATACAAGGTAATAGAGCCTTTAATACATTGTCGTGTTTCGTTATGAATAAATAATGGACAAATGGAATCTTTAAACAGCTCTGATGTAAAGCTATTTGCTGTCAAAGTGATGCCAGAATGGAGTGCTAACAGCAGGTGAAGGCCAAAGCCAATGCCGGCCCCAGGGAGGCTTCAGTTCCCCTTGGTCAAACCACAGTGCAAACAAACGCAGTAACAGTTTTCCCTTATTCACACTGCACACGTCTGTGGCGCGACGAGGTTTAGTCCCATCCTCCAACTCACACCAGGATCGCTTCAGAAGAGACGCCCCTAGACTTGTTTTTCTTGATCTATGGGGTTCTACCATGGTTAGGTTAACTAAATTGTAATGTTTTGTCTAGTTTAATTGTGCTTATTTGTGTGTTTATTGCTATGTCCTACAGTCAAAATTAGGGACGATACAGGTACCTCATGATTCAATTCTGTGGCGATATGTGGTCCACGATATGAAAATATCACGATTCACGATATTTAATATATTGGACGAAATTTCACCAACGATATATCACGATATATGTGACTGAAAAGAAAGAAGGAATAAGGAAATAAGGAAATTTTATGCATTTATTAATGCCAACATTTCCAACATTGTGTCTTAGACTTAGGGCTCTATAAAATCCGTTTGATTTTTTCCCAAATTCCGTTTTTTCAGTTTTAATTTTTGGGAATTACTTTTTCTTTTTTTTTTTGGCTGTTATTTTAGTCGTAAAAAGAGTTTACTTTTTTAAGTTAATGATTAAAATTATTAAAAAATACAAATAAATTAGGAATGACCTTAAATTTATTGAGGTAATATAGACATTTGAATAGAGAAGAAATGAAACGCAGTATAGTCTATGTGTGGGAAACACTGCATAAATCACGTGCCAACTGCTCGGCTCGGCACTGACGGCTTATAGCATTGAGTTTCTTAACTTTATTGCCGACGAAAGCAGAGGCGTGGAGAGCCGCTTCGCCAGTGTCATTGTTTTGATTTGGTCATTGTAGCTCAAATGACGGTTTGGGGGGTTTGTGTCGCCCAGGGTCTGCATTTTCACCAGACATACGTTCTTCTCCCACACACAAACAGAGTTTCAAACCAAATATGGAAAATTCCACGAAATTCCGCGTTAACACTAGATTCCACATTAATTGGCCAATTCCATCCGCGATTTCGTGATTCACAGAAATCATAAGGCTTTAGTGTCTCCACACCTCATAGTGGAAACTAGCGGATGGGTCTTTGATTGGTTTGTTATTGTTTTCCGCCATTCTTCTCGCTTCTCTTGTTATTAGTTAACTTGTTTTCTTCACCAGCCGCTGTTTGCGCCACTTTACCCCTATTTACTCGAACAGCGCCCCCCGCAAACAGAATGGTAGATATTGGGTAGTGACAGTGACACTGACAACGGTTAAATTAATCATTTCGTGTTGTAATAAAATATCGATATTGGGCGTTAGTCTATCGATTATTTATTGCAACAGAGCAAAACAATATATTGCAATATCGATTTTTTCCCACCGCTAGTCAAAATCCAGTTATTAATGAAAAGGATACAATATTTAATCGTTTTAGTCTTTCAAAACACATCTTTAATTATTTTGTATCTATATTTCACATAAAGTGCCAGTGCGCAGGGGGAGAACACTGGCTATTGGACGCTGAGTCCATCAAAAATCGACTGGGTTCCTATCTTTAGCGAAGCAGCGCGGAGAGCTTCTGAAGCGGCTGGGATAAACTCGTGGCTCAGCGGGGTCAGCTCCAGACGTGTGCAGTGTGAACCCGTCAGTCCTTCAGTACAGGTGTTTCTGAAGAGTGCTAAAACACGCCACTCACCTCTTCAGGACTAACGTCAGTCAACACTCACCTGTGCAGTGATGAGCTTCTCAGCCTTGGGTTGGCTGGGGTCAGGGAACTCCTCTCCGAAGCACAGGTCCACTGTGTGCCGAGGCTCGGGACCGCTGCCCTGCTGGTGGTTCTGGAGCTCTGCCAGGAAAACAGGGATCAGTGTTGAAGAAAGTCCATAAGAAGGACTGGTTGTCCAGGCTGAGCCCTTCCTCTTCCTCACCTTGTACGAAGATGGTCACGTCTAGGAGTTTACAGGTTCGCTCTCGCTCCAGTTTGTTTGGTTTCTGCCGGTGCTCCGCCAGCGGGCCGTCCCAGTAGACCCGACCCTGGCAGAAGCGTTTGATGAACACGCCGTCCTGAGCCACCCACACCAGGACCCCTTTCTCCAGGTGGGGCAGGAGACGGCTCATGGCCTCGGTGATGCCCGGGGGAAGGCAGATGACGTCTGGAGGGGGGAAGAACACCTTCTCGGCTGCACAAGGCCCGTAGATGCGCTCGCTCCCCACCGGAGCACAGCCTTGCAGGATGAAGCAGCCGTCCGGAGAGACAGTCACGAGGTTCTTCACCAGTTGACCATGATAGAACAAACGCACGTCCAGACGACAGTCTACACACACACATCAGTACATCAGACACGTGTCCCGATACTTTTCACTTTACTTCAACAATACCATAAAAGATTTATGCCATTTTAGACCGTCAAACTTTTTTTCTCGCAATGAGTGATTCATATTCAAACTCAAGTCTCAAGTTAGTCCTTATTCAAGGTTCAGACATTTTTCCAGACGTTCTGACTCCTAGATTCTCGGACAAGAAACGTAAACATAATTTTCCCTACTATGGTAGTCAATGGGGAATGAGATCTGTTTGATTAAAACCTTCTTCCAGATATCTTCCTTTGTGTTCAGCAGAACAAATAAACACATGGAGGTTTGAAACAACATGAGGGTGAGGAAATACTGACAGAATTTTCAGTTTTGGGTGAACTAACCCTTTAAAGAAACTAAAGAGACGTTGAAATATGAGCTTGCTGAAACATTCTCTCACCAGATATGGAGACGAGAGATTGATATACTGGAACAGATGGAAGATTGGAGTTATTGCCTGTACTGGGACACGCATATGACCTGCCATTCACTGCACACACACACACACACACATGTACAATCTAAGTGAAAATGAAACCTTTTTAGTTATTTCAATCTGAAACTAAAACACTGACCGCTCCATCCAGCACTTCTGTTCGAGTTACCAAGTGGACTGTCCTCCTGGATGTGAAAACACACTGTTATTGTCATGTCACACACCTCTGCCCAGTAGGAGGCAGGAAATGTAATCCCGTTTAGAGTCAGTGAGTGAGTGAGGGGGTTTCCACAGGAGTTTCACTATACCTGCATGGGCACATGTGTCTCTCTCAGGGCTTTGCTGCAGTCACTGTCATGTGATATCACTGGACTTCCAGCCGGTTCTGGAGGACAGAAGACGCAGCTCGTTTTGAATATGATTATGCATATATATATTTATACATATAAATGAGGAAGTGAGATTTGGGTGTTGGGTGGCTGAGGTTTGAGGAACTCAAGTGTAGTTATGATACCTATTAGTCTTCCTGTGTCGTCCAGGATCCGGTAGACCTTGTACGGCTCCGAGATGTCCAGCTGACTGCGATCGGGAACCTCCTGGAAGTCTGTGCTCTTGTTCAGGGCACAGCGGAGGCGCGTTTTCCACGTCGAGGGGTCTGCTTTGTCCCTGCCCTCTTGAAATTTACCCTTGTACATGGCCCACGCCTAAGAGTGTTAAATCATGTAAACAGCTGTATTGTTTATTTGCGCAAATTATGTACTAAACAGGTTTTGAATGCGAAAATCAATTTATTTAGAGTTGGATACAAGTTAAAAGCTATGATGTAAATGAAATAAATGACGTTATAAGTGTTGTTCGTTTGGTCAGACATCCGAATTGTATATGTTTAACGGTAATAAGTGTGTATGTGTGTGTGTGTGTGTGTGTGTGCGCGCGCGCACGCTCGTGTGTGTGTGTGCGCGCGTTTACCTTGAAGAGCGCCGCGTCCTGGTTCTGTCGGTAGTCCTGTTTGGCGGCGTGTTTCCAGGGAATTCTGAACATGGTCTTCTCCTGGTTTTCCCAGCTCAGTCCAGGGTACCTGCCGCTGTCTATCTGCGCTATGAGCCATTCTCTCAGTCGCATGTGCCTCGACCTGTCTTCCATCACTCTAAAACACAACACCATTAAATCGTCTCTACAGCTTCAGTCTCATCTCCAAACAGCAGGTCTGCAGAAACACACCAGAAAACGTCAAACACGCTATGAAAAGTGTGCTAAAGTAATAAAGAAAATGAAAATTTTGATGAACTCACAGAGGAATAATTTCATCTATTCAGAGACATGTGAGTGCGCAATAAAAGTGAAAGTAAAAGTATGAAGTGAACCACTTTCGATTTCTCAGGTAGTGAATGTTGCCATGTGAACAATGACGTGTTCACGAACTGTCACATGAAACTGCTCGAAGATTCATAAACTGTTCTGTAAAGCGCACCCACGACTCATGACCCCTGACCCCATGTTCTCATGTTTATCCTGCTTCGCTCGGCTAGCGCGGTAAAGTTAGTTTTAGGTTGGATATTAATTTGAATACAGTCATCTGTATTATATGGAGGACGAGAAATAAGTTAAAAATAAATAAATAAATAGCCTAAATAAATACGTAAGCAGAATTAAAATTTCTAACTATAGAAATACATATGAAGAGTTCAGATGCAAAAGCCTCTAGTGCCATTTGATTTTTTTTTCTAAAATGATCATTTTTATCAAGCTTGTATATTTAAGTTCAGTAATTTCACTTAAATGACAATGAAGATTACCTATTAATTGTCATTTAAGTGAAATTATGGAACTTAAATATACAAGCTTGATAAAAATGGTCATTTTAGAAGAAAATTTCAAATGGCACTTAGAGGCTTTTGCATCTGAACTCTTCATATATACATGAAGAAATAAATAATTAAATGCTGAAATAAGTAAATGCATGCAGAAATATATGACGAAATAAATATATAAATACATAAATAATTAAATGAACTAATAATTAAATGCTGGAATAAACCAGAAATAATGAATAAATAAATTCAGATATGCATAAATTAATGTACATAAATCATTTTGTCAAAAGTATCATTTTTAATTGTGCTATTTTTGTATCATTTGTGTTTCTACATTTATTTATGCATTTTCTACATTTATTTATTTATGTGTAAGTATTTTAATAATGTGGGCAGTCCTAACCTTTCTCAGTGCAGGATTGATTAAACAGGATCATTATTGTTACAGATGCACAACAGTGCATAATAGTTTTGTTAAATGGATTTTTAGTATTGCAAACATGTACTATTATAAAACATATGAAATGCTTATTGCAAAAACAGAACCTTGAGCTATCAAATTGGGTATTTTTATGAACATTTCACTATTAGTTTGATGCCGTTTTTTTTTCTTCAAAATTTTCCTAAATTGAACTTTTAATTCTGTAAACTTTTTAATATATTGTAATCATTAAAGTAACACCAGGTTACTTTTCAACCTTCATATTATATTTCATATTATAAGTCTCTTGTGATGGTACAGTACATCAACTTACAATAGGTTGAATGACACATCTGCCATAGCCTGACGGGGTCTGTAGCGTTTTTAATCGTACTTTTAAACGTCAGGTTTCGGGTAGTAACCAGCGAACAAAATTTGATTGCTTGACAGCATATACGTCACTTGCACCACCACCCCACTTCCTTAAAATCGGACGTGCGAGACAAATGTTATAGTCATGGAGAGAAAAAGAGAAAGTGATGGCGTTAAAGGCAGAATGAGGATCAACATTGGGCCAGTGTTTTCTCTCTGGCGTGAGCTGAAGGAGCAGGGGGCCGACCGATGCAGACTGTCATGCTTTTGGACTTGTAAGTACGTTATATTGCTTGCATATTATCTCTGTGTTTTTTGTCTGCCTGATTATGTTACGGAAGCTATCTTATCCTCCGTTTATCTTCATGAATCAAGTAATGATAGTAGAGTAGCGAATTATCAATCTGGTAGCTAGTAAACGATATTCTAGTTTTTGATGGTTAGCTATCGTCTAAACGGCATGTACAAGTTTGGTAGGGGCTACATTCTTGCAAGGAAATACATAAGATGTTCAAAATCATATTTTAGGATACCTAACATGTCTGTGATATTCGTTTATTTTTCTTGCCTCAAGCTATAATGCAAATCGACTTGTAAAATTTGCAGATTCATTTATGGTAGCTTAATATTATAATATTGACGATATTATATCTACCAGTAAACATTGCATTGAAGCATCGTATAGATTCAGTAAAACGGTAACCAATAGACTAGGCTATTATAATGACGCTGGCTTGTTAACGTGAGCATCGGGATCATTTGTCGTTAGAGAAAAATAAAACCCATGAAATGATATTCATATGACATGCTGAAATATATGTCACTGTACCTGGGATGAAGACATTTCACACTCGACGCAAGCAGAACATCTGCATGACCTCCTCCGACAGTGTTCAGGGCTATCATGGTTGTCAACAAATGCACGTGCATGCAGGATGACAGAGTTTACGACAGTAGAGGACAGTACTGTTTCCCAACTGTAGGGGGACCCCGAGAGCAAACATTACCTGGTGTCACTTTAAGTTCTGTTTAATAAGGTAAACATTAGCAAAGACATATCTCAACATATCTCACATTTCTGGCTATTTGAATATATATTGACTAATCATATGTTAAGCATTGTATAATATTTGTTAATGATTTATTAATGAACGTCATTCTAAAGTGTATAAAACAGTGTGTGGTGGCTTTAGATGAAAGCGTGGGCAGGATTTATGGACTGATTCCCGTCTTTGTGTTACACACTGCAGTTTGGCTCTCCACACAATGAAACACCTCTACACTGTAAAACGTGTGTCTGCTGTTTAATTAAACAAATATGGTAACAATATTACACATAATATATTTGAGTAGTTAAGGCTTAATTTCTTTCATGGAATCTACCTGAATAAATCATGCAAAATCCCCTTAATCGTGTAGTCAATGATACAATGAGTTTAATATTTTTAGTGAAATATGCTTTTTTATTTTACATTGATGGTTAAAAGTGTGTGAATTAGAGAGAATGGAAATAACTTGTTTATATTTGACATTAAGTTATATTGCATTATCGCGAGACTGTATTCTGCTAGCACAGCACATAACTAAACGTGTTACTGCACTAGTATTTGCTCAACAAACAGAGCAATATGCCTCTCAATATTCACAACCTTACTATAAGCCCTACTCTTCTAAACAGTGGAAAAATAAAACACAATATTTTTAGACCTTCATCTTTTTGATGAATATAACAAGACCCACAATTGATTTTTAGACTCGTCCTTCCAGATTCTGAGCTCAGTTTCACTATCAGCCTTTAGAAAAGCACACAAGCCTTTGGAATAAAAAGTGAAAGGAAAGACGAAACAAGCGTGTAGAACAGGTTTGGACTGCTCTCCTGATTAAGAGGATGATTTATTAACTAGACTCAGACATGAAGATGATGGAATAATAACACTTTCTCTCCGGATGGAAAAGCACATGTTGACCAGTTTCTATTCTCAGCGCTGTTTCCATTTCTGTTCACCACAGTCATCATTTAAACATGCTCAAAAAAATCTTAAACCTCGTCAGTCTTGTAAAGGGATTTATTCTCTTGCAGGAGAAGGTCAGACCAGGAGGAGGAGCTGTGCGACATCTTTTATATTCGTTACCAAGTATAGTTTATTAATAGTTTTCCACTAACTTGGGCACACTTTTGCTGACACTGGGACCAACAAATTTAGATGCATCTTGACCTCTGAGGTCAGAAGGTCAGCGATCCCCATCATGTCTCACTCTGCACTAATACAGGGATACAAACAAACAATAAACATGTGACTCACATACCTTTGTAATATCTACTGAAGATCAATGAAAATCATTTTTCCCATTACACTTTATAAAAATGGCTGGGGGAAAATGTATTTAACGACAGTATTTAACTGTCAACATAACAACTTTAGATAATGAAATACTTAAACTGGCAAGATAATGCAATACAATGCAAAAACTGACAGGAAAACACATGAATAAAATTACATTGATCCAAAAGCCAGTGAAAAAAGATATGTCTTCAGTCAGTATCACCAGTGTAACGGTGGAGTTTTCTAATGTTGTTTCTAATATTGTTTACAAATGTAGCTGGCCAACCAAGCTTAATAATTGTTAAATAGAAAATTATTCATCATTGTGCAACACAATATGGATACCACATGCCAAGGCAACTTGCTTCACTTATATATTGAAAAAGGAGAGGGTTTTTAGACGCTGAATGTTGGATAAAGCGTGGGTACGAGCATGGGTATCACACGTACGTGACTCACTGGTCGTCATGTCACCTACTTGTCTCTATGAATTTTTAATCTAGATTTATTCATACACATAGATAGCCCCATGAAAACCTCTATGCGAACACACTTGTCCAATGAAAAAGTGTTCGGCACGAATTTACGTTTTATTAAAGGGGCAATTTTATATTAAAAGGGCAATTTTAACTTTAATTACACTGCGTATTCTACGCCCATGATACAAAGAGAATATGGTCAAACATTACAACAGTGTTAATATAGTTTTACGTACCTTAAAATGTTAACTGAAATAAAATAAACGACTAAAGGCAAAAATGCTCAACTCTGCTCTTGACTGAATAAGGAGCTTTAATAAGGATTCATCTACACATAGTAGGCTATTTTGGAAATACTGGAAAGTATAGAACTGAATAACTTGTTTGTTGAATTATCCTTTTGCTGTTTTGCTTTGTTTACAGTCACAAACCTTGAACACACGTACCAATGCTGTCTCTCTGTTTGTTGTACGTCGTGGATCATGTTTTCTGATGCACAAATAATTAACTTCGCCCTTTGCTTGCCCCTTTCTGATTCCTTGGTATACATTTTTTTGTTTTTTGAGGATTAATGAAATCTACAAGCAGACATACGATCATTTAAGAGTGTTGGAAACTGAAAATTATTAAATGTTCAGTGTAATGCTAGTTAGAATAATTAGTAATACATATTGTTTAGCTGAACTTTGCCCTTTAAAAAACAAACAAATCCTAATTATTAGCCAGTACCCACAAAATCAATATAGCCTAGCTGTTTCTTCATGAATGTTTTTTGTTGTTGTCATTACTAAAAAAGTTTAGTTTAGTGAAACCTCCATTGCACAGCATGCTTTAAAAGAAACTAACAGCATCTTCACTAAAGGCCTTCTTTGTCAGAAAAGTTTATATATATAAAAAAAAGATTGGTGGGCTATAGTTATTTGTACTATTTATAGCACATGTTGCATTAAATTAGAAATGTATTCAATTGTCAATTTAATTATATGTAGCCTATAGCCTAACTGATCCATTCGATAGACTGAACAATTGCCACCTAATGAAACTCATTGTGCAATAACATTAACTGCAATGTTTTTAATGTAATTTAATCTAGCTATGATTAGGCAGAGTGTTGTTTTGTAACACATTGTGTTTTATTGTTGTTTATAATATACATCACGAGGTAACCAGAGCGAGAGCGAGCTGCGTGGATCACCGGACTTCAGTCCTCGAGAGTTCATTCTCCTGAGTCGACCTCGACAAGTCCAAACTACCAAGGTCACAAGACCCAGTTGTGCGTAGGCCTATTTGGAATTGAGAAACAGACATTTCGGGAACAGTTATGAAGTAACGAAGCCTATAGTTTACTGAAATCACATGGCGTAGGCAGTTTAAGCTATTTAAACGCTCTCAACTACTGACTACAAATAAAAGATTCGTAGGTTTCGAAGCTTCAAGAATCAGAGTTTCGAGATCGCTCATCACTAACTACGGGTAGGTAATACAAGTTTTTGGCTTCTTTGTATGGAGATGTTTTGGGTGCAAAACTACTGAACACCTGTGACAGTGAAATTTGTAGTTGTAGAGAATAGCCATGCATGTGTATCAGTAAATCTTAAATCACAGAGAGAGATGTTTTAAGACTTGTAAACTTGAAGATTTTTTCTCTCACAAGAACTTACACCTTCTCAAATTCTTCATTAGGCTACAGGTGCACAAATCCTAATCTACAAATCACAAATTAAGAAACTCGTACGCTCACATTTGTGCTACTGTTGCTGCAGTGAATATATGGTGCAAAACGCTTTCATCAAAAAATGTAAAGTCACGGAGAAATTTTGGACTTCCCCAAATCAGAATGTGAATTCATCCATATGTGATTTGCAGACGTGTAGAATATTTTCTCTCAAATGTTTTGTATTATTTTCTCTAGGACAAACACAATACAACTGATGAATCTGAGACGAGTCTCAAACACTGTTTTTCGCTTTCAAGTATCAAGTTTCGCCCGCTCTCTCTTTTGCACCATTGGTCTAGAAAAACAAACAAATAAACGAACAAACAAACAGAAGAGGAACAGTAGCTAGACAATACATCTCTTTCCTTTATATTAATTACAATTATATAGCCTACAATAAAGAATAGATGAAGATGGCAAACAAATATAATGCTATTCATATTTTGCAGCTAGTTTGGCTGTCATCCTCTCCGACTCCGAGTGTATACTTTTATATATTTTAATCATTATGATACCAATATATATGTTTCCTTGTTTAAATGAGAAATTGAAAATGATTCCTTCATATGCTGACATGAGATGTGTTGTTATGTCTTATATCAGGATGGCTATGCGTGTGGTTTTGTTTCTAACACTCTTTACTGGGATGTGCGTCGCTGACTCCAAAGGTATGGTTAAAAATTTTTGATTACAGATTTTTCATTTCATTTCAAATTTTCATTTTTTACTATTTTAGTAAAAAATGAAAATTTGAAATGAAATGAAAAATCTGTAATCATTGTCTATCATAATATATTAGCGAATATTCATTGGAATTCATACTGTTAGCGAGTATTCATTGGAAATATGCTTTCAGAAAACACCAACCATTACGGTGTAAAACGCATTCATTCGGGCTATAATACAAATATTACAGAGTTAATGCTAAACGTACTTCAATGCTATCTGAATATTTCCATACAATCAATAACTAGGTTATAACAGAGACGTAACTGGCACGAGTTGTGTTTGTGTGAAACGAGAGAGAGCGGGTCCGCCGTGTGATACAAGAGACATTAAAGAAAGGCCGGCTCCAGAAACCCGGATGAGTGTGTGTTAGACAGCGTTCCTGTTGATGACGTCGTTATCTGGAAATATCAGGGCTGCGTTCAGCCCCGGTAAAACATTGCACAACATTTCTTTAAAGAAACAGTGATGCATTGAACACACTGTTGTGATGACGCAAGAGTTGGAACTAAGGCAGCTGAGAAGGCCGTTCTTCGTGAAGAATTTTCTGAGCCCGATGAAGTCGGTATAAATATGTGCTTAACACTAAAAAATATGCCCCATGTTAAAAGTCTGATAGGAAATCAGCAAATTCTTTAATTACAATCTTTATGTTGTCCTGGTGGCCTGTATACAGTAGCCAGCTGAATTCTCAATCGTGATTTATCATTTCCTCTCTATAGTTTTACATTAAGGACCAACACTTCAAAAGAAGTATATTTAAAACTAGATTTCTTTTGGGTTTTGAGGATATTACTATAAATTACTAGCCTGACTTCATCATACTCATATTCTAATGAGAATATGAGTCTGAAATCACTCAATTGAACTTTAATTATGAGGCGTGTCGTAACCGAACCAGGACAAAAAAAACCTCTGCACTCAATTGGATAGTCGGTAGACCTACCAACCAATCAGAGCAACGCATAAGTCAACTCCTTTGCATAGCGCAGTTTTCAAATACAGACCGTAGCCTACTTTATTTATTTTAGAAGTTAAATAACGAGTGTTACTTCTTTTACTTACTTCTCCATGAGTGCCACCAAAGGAGAAACCACAACGACCACAGGCTTTTCATTACGTCCCGTCTTCTTAGCGACCGTCAGAGTCAGCTGATAAGTTACACTTTTCCCCAATCATGTAGGAAGGACGCCAAAAATATCTTTCCGATCGACAAATGCCTTGATTGCAGTTCTCTGTTTGTCTATTAAAATGAATGCGCTGTCGATTTATTTTACAAAAGACGCGACAGCAGAATCTATACATCTCAATTCTCCAGCTGCACTCATCTTTGACAAGCGCTCTTTGACGACGTGAGGATTACGTTACTGAAGACCACCTGTCAATCATCGTATAAAGCCCGCCCTGGCAATTTGATTGGCCCGATGATCTCTGAACCGATCATAATTTCTCCTCAATGGATCGAGTCCAGACCGAATTTCCCGTCCAAAAAATGTTGTGGGCGGAGTTCGGGCTGGCATCCAGGCTAATAAATTACAGCAACACCTCCGCCTTTGGCTTTCAGACGAGGTTCATGTTTATAACTGTAATCTTGCGGGGTGGACTCATTTAAAGTTATGTAATCATTTGTTTTTTAGCTAGGTTTCTGTCAAACACAGTACATCTAGATTGTAATCTGAAATCACATCATTAACTATGAAGTAAGGGATCGAATATTCAGCAACCCAAGCTTTATCATTTGCTCATCTGACGATGCGAAGCCACTTAAAGCCGCTAGCAGACGGTCGCTTTAGCCATATCGTCTGTCTGCTTCCTGAACTGAGCCCCAGACCTCAGAATGTCACGACTGACCAATCAGAATCAAGTATTCCAGAGAGCCATGTAATAATCATTTGGATTACGTATAGTATCATTTTGCCCATTATTATACTTTAGCACATTAAAGTGAGAAAAGAAAAGTTACGGTTTATTATTTGATGTTAAACAGGGAATCTTGCTCTTGGAGCCACAGCTGTCCAGTCTTCCACATTCAGTCAAGCAGTAGCACAAAAGGCTGTCGATGGCAACAAGGATCCACATTACAGTCATGGGTCATGCAGTGCCACTGATTATGAAAGTAACCCCTGGTGGAGAGTTGACTTGGGGGAAGTCTACAAGGTATCCAGGGTTAGCATCACTAATTGTGGAGATTATCCTGAAGAGATTGTAAATGGAGCTCAGATCCGTATCGGCAACAGCCTGGAAAATAATGGCAACAATAATGAGCTGTAAGTATTGCCTCTCTCTTAATACCCTTAGACATTTACTAAATTAAATAACATTACTTTGAAAAAAAACAATTTTAAAATAAAAATATGCCTTTGACAGAAGTATACATAATATCTATAATACGGCAATCTCTATTTCTCCGTGTCTTCACAGGGCTACGACCGTTGTGTTCATGTCACCTGGAGACACAAAAACATTTGAGTTCAAGCCTATTGAAGGGCGATATGTCAACATAGTTATGCCTGGGCACACTGGATATCTCACTCTGTGTGAAGTCGAGGTGTTTAGAGGTAAAGGACAGAGAAAAGAAGACTCTGTGATAGAATTTTTTAATGTTCTTATTAATGTGGGTCTAACTGTTATTATTTTATTAACAGAAACATCAACGTACGTTTGTGTTCCAAGTGAGTGTTCTTCATTTCTTTGAATGTTGTTAGTAACACATAATATAATATTGTTACATGTATAAAATTCTTACTGAACATTTGATAACCAATAAGGGATCATGTGAAGTGAATCAACACAGTTGTTGCAAAGTAAACCCTGAAAGGTGGATCAGGACCCCGTCTTATTTAATTGCTACTAACCACTGCTACTAATCATTTTTGGAGACAAAGTATTTGGAAAAAGAGTTGCAATATTATATGAACTCACTTGTAATAAACGTAGAGATTCTGTGAAGAAAGAATATCCCTAGCAAGACAAACCTACAAGTTCAAACAAGACTATTTGTCTATTAAATATTTAAGGGATAATGTACAAGTCATGTACAACAAGATTTCCATTACACGAGAGTAGATGTTAAAATGCTAATTTACACTCGGCTTTCACCAAGGTAAGCAAAACTAAGACGTACAGAGGTTGGACAATGAAACTGAAACACTGGCCAATGTTGGAGGTTTCATATCTATATGCCTGGTGGCCAATCTTCAGAGTGAAGCACGGGTGGATCAGTGATGGTTTACGCTGCAATATCATGACAATCCTGACTGTGTTTGATGGACACGAGTCAAAAATCCTGAGCTGGAGGATCATGAGCACCTGATGCTCAAACCGCGTATCTGCATGATCATGCACCAACACACACAAGACTTGTGACAAAAGGGTTTGATGAAGATGAAAGTGACGTTGAACATCTCCCATGATCTGCACAGTCACCAGATCTGAATAGTATTGAGGTGTCAGAAAACGTTTTCCTCCACCAGCATCATATAGTGACCTGGACACTGTTCTGGAAGAGGAACGGCCCATAATCCCTCTGGTCACTGTGAAGGACTTCCATCTGTCATTCCCAAGATGAATTGGTGCTTTATTTTGATGCAAAAATGAGGCCCTCACCATCCTAATAAATGATTGTGTTGTAAGATCAGGTGTTTCAGTTTCATTGTCCAACCCCGGTAGCTTTACAGTAACCTATGCTTCTCCATCCATTCACGCTTCTTTCCATCTGGTGGTGTGACTCCCTTCTGTCCGGCGTTAACGGCTGCAACTACAGTGTGATCTCCCTAGTGGACCAGCACGACAACCGTCTGGATTGAGCCGAGTAGGGGACATCTCCAGGGTCTTCAAGTGGGCACCTTCCGTCCTCAGTGTTTCGTTGACTAGCCCACGACACCTCAAGAGGGCTCGACAGTGACCCTGACGTTACAGAGTCACCCCCTCAGCCCAGCTTACTGACCTCTACATCCCTCCTGCTGCTGAGACCTAACCACAATCTCACAATCTCTCCGCAACCCAACCATACGTGCCAACCCGTTTGACTAAGGCCGTCGAGTCCCACTGGTGTGTTAATGCAGTTTCAGTGGCAACGGTTCCGTAAGGCATACCACCAACCGAAAAACACAATATCTGGCCAACCACCGTCATTCAAACAATACACAGGAACGTAATGACTGTAATTACAATGCAACCTATACAAACAGACTCTTCAAGAATTCTACGAAACTCCTTCAGATCAGTTCTTTACTGTGCGACGCAACTCTTGGCCGCTGAATCCGACGTCTCTGAGGAACCGAGTTGTTGAGTGTGCCACAAATCCTCGACAACCCACTTCCACTGGATGAACCTGGACTCTCCATCGTCGCTGCTCTGCCTCAGTGGCCAGATGAGCATACCGCAGTTTCTTCCTCTCATATGCCTCATCTACAGCATCCTCCCATGGCACTGTTATCTCTATCAGCTGAACAAAGTGTGCTGATCCAGACCACAAAACAATATCTGGTCGGAGGTTAGTGGTGGAAAAATAAGCCGTTGATCAAGATCAGCCAGCATCTTCCAGTTCCTAGCAGCTTCCAGTTGTCCTGGGCGAGAATTGGTGTTGACATCTTTTCTTGGTGGTTGCTCGCCTGGGCGGAGGAATATTGTCTTCTGCGTGTAATGTTTTGCAGGCGGCAACGTATTGGTCATACTACACTTACCTTCCAATGCTAAAGCCAAACATCGCAGTACTTGGTCATGGCACCAAGTAAACAGACCTTGGCTAAGAGCCACCTTACATCCTGTCAGAATTTGCCTTAAAGGGATACTCCACTTTTTTTGGAAATAGGCTCATTTTACAACTCCCCCAGAGTTAAACAGTTTTCAAATCCATTCAGCCGATTTTCTGATATTTAGAAGAATAACCAGACATTTCCTGGTCTCACTGACTAGCATAGTATATTTTTTTCCTACTATGGAAACTGTCTGGTTACTGATATTCTTCTAAATATCAGAAAATCGGCTGAATGGATTCGAAAACGGTGAAACTCAACTGTTTAACTCTGGGGGAGTTGTAAAATGAGCCTATTTCCAAAAAATGGGGAGTATCCCTTTAATGTGGCAGGTGATGAACACAAAGAACAAGAGGGATCCTCTCCCACCCAGAAGTTAATTATTGCATGGACATATTGATTTGAGATTAAACTGTTTTAAATTCTTGGCCGTTTATTATCTTAGAATCCATTAGAGTGTACAAAAACAATCATTCAGGAAACAAGACAAACACTACAGAGTCTTAATACTATAAATACTACAATACAATCTTAATATTTGAACACAATCAATAACGGTAACAGAGACGTAACTGGCACGAGTTGTGTTTGTGTGAAACGAGAGAGAGCGGGTCCGCCGTGTGATACAAGAGACATTAAGAAGAAAGGCCGGCTCCAGAAACCCGGATGAGTGTGTGTTAGACAGCGTTCCTGTTGATGATGTCATTATCTGGAAATATCAGACATCAGAATGTCACGACTGACCAATCAGAATCAAGTACTCATGAGAGCCGTGTAATAATCATCTGGATTACATATATTTTAGAATTATTTTGCCCATTACGTTGGGATTATACTTCAGCACATTAAAGTGAAAACAAGAAAAGTTATTGTTTATTATTTGATGTTATACAGGGAATCTTGCTCTTGGAGCCACAGCTGTCCAGTCTTCCACATATGATCAAGAAGAAGCTAAACGTGCTGTCGATAGAAACAGGAATCCAATTTTGAGTGGTGGATCATGCAGTGTGACTAATGGAGACAGAGACCCCTGGTGGAGAGTTGACTTGGGGGAAGTTTACAAGGTAACCAGGGTTAGTATCACTAATCGTGGAGATTGTTGCCCAGAGAGGATAAATGGAGCTCAGATCCGTATCGGCAAAAGCCTGGAAAATAATGGCAACAATAATGAGCTGTAAGTATTGCCTCTCTCTTAATACTTACATAAGTGGTTAGAAAACAAGTAACATTACTTTGAATAAATCATTTAAATTTTACAGAAGTACATTTAATATTTCTCTGTTCCTGTGTGTCTTCACAGGGCTGAAACTATTGTGTCCATCTCACTTGGAGAGACAAAAACATTTGAGTTCAAGCCTATTAATGGCCGATATGTGAACATTTATATTCCTGGGCGCACTGAATATCTCACTCTGTGTGAGGTCGAGGTGTTTGCAGGTGAGCAATAAATCGAGAGAGAGAGAGAGAGATGGTGTGCAGACATTTGTATAGTGCAGACTATATGTTCTATATGTATTTTGCCTTAATAATTGTTTTCTGATTTCATTGCCAGCTTAAGTGGAATGAGAGGATGTCCCACCACAGTCCACTGATCCTACAAGCAAAATACCAACTACTGTTTTCTGAGCAATACTAATATTACACTTTGTTTCATTTTTTTCTTCATTTTACCTTTGTAAATTGTATCCTTAAAAGAAAGGATACGTTTCAGTGCACACGCAGTAAAGTTTTAAAATGTTTTTTTTAAAATGCACCTGATTCTTAACCCCAGTTTGATCCAGTGGTTTGTGTATTTAATGATCTTTGTTTCTTTCTGCTGTCTACATCAATAAATGAATACAGCATTGCTTGTTGCGTTGTATGTCTCTGAATAAAAAAAGGCTCATTTGGATTTTAACAATGAGGAGGAGGTGTAGTGTTACAGAGCTACCCATCTAGGGTTGAGGAACTGGTAACTAAGTAAAGACGAATCACATTGTACAAAAAAGAGAAAGAAAGAGGATTTCCAACCTTCTTTCAACACAACCACCAACTCAACCAAAATTAACTTTTAATTTTCTGCTATTAAGAGGGAATAAAGGAACAACCAGAAATATCAATATCAAAAAGAATAATAATGAAAATAGGGGCAATTGAGGTTTTCCGGTTTAACGTCTGACATGTGAGGTCGTGGGATCGGAAGCTCTGCAAACTAATTGTTATTTTCTTTCTATATAATTTATAACCTACTTAACTTACTCATCACAGCTGTAACATTGTTTTGTGTGATATTTCCGTGCTTTGAGCCTCAATGTCAAAAGCTCTGCGACAGAAAAAGACTGATTCGGCGAGCTCTAACGGATCCGTCCAGTTAGCAAAAGATGAAACTAGCATAACGGAGGGTGCTACAATAATGTCAGCGATTAAGTCTTTGGAAACCGGAATTTATCAAAAGTTTGACGCACATGCAGCGGAATTTCGGAAAGATATTTCATCCCTGAGAGAAGAAGTGCATAATTCACTAACGGCGGTAACTTCAGAAGTGGAGCTTTGTATTCGGTAATTTGCCTGATATGAAATGATCGCTGCACAGGCGGAATCCAACGGCTGGGGGGTCCCAACTTTCAGTCTTGTTTTGCTTGCTCTTGGCTCTTTTAATGGCGCTGATCCACTTAGCTCGCCTCTCCGCATCGTTAGGAATGCAGTAAAAAGATGTACCTTTCTTTTTCCCTTGTTTATTTGCGCAACCTGGTGCACAACAGTTATCGACCATGTTTAACCGCCTTCACCACAACAGTCTGCCGAATACTGCCAAAATGGCGGTGCCCACGGTTTCCAGTAGCGTAACAACGTCATCCCCCGGAACTCTGTTGCAGTCACTTGTACATGTAGGAACTCTGCCAGGTCCCCAGATCAGATACAAGAAATTACAGTAAAATGTATGATTCTCTATATGCACCAGCTTTTCCATTAGTAAGGACCAAAACTTACCATCATTGCCAGAGCTTGGTGTTATCAGATAAAAGGATTTATGACTTCTCTTCCTGTTTTTTTTATTTTTTTTAAATGCATTCATTTAGGGGAAAAACGCAGTATGCTGGGTCATGCAGTTTAACCCATCCGGCTGGAATTTTTATTGAACTCATAGGTCAGCTAACACTGACTCGATTCATTGTTTCATCTGTACATCCATCGAAGAGATTTAATCCATCACAACACTGAAGTGTTGTATTTTTTGTCAATGGACAATAGCAAACTACTAATTAGTTTCTCTTTAATAATATTTAAAGTCACATTAAAACACTTCATTTATCCTTGGTAGTAGGGAATTTGTGAACAGAGTAATTCATTTAGATTTATAGGTTGTTTCTGTTGTTTTCAAAAAAGAGAATTATTATAAATATTGGTAATTTATATTTTCAATATTTAGATTTATATGATAAACATATTCATTATTCATCATAACCAAGTGAGCAGAATCATTCCATCTGAACTCAATTTTTATACTGTTTTAAATTAATTGAATTATATAGAGTAATTCAGTTGTATCTGTTTGACTGGGACTCTAATAATTTTCAATTTTGTTCAAACTAAATTAACTAGCAAATTATTTCCCATCAAAATATACGCAATGCAGATGTTAAAATCGTCTGTAAATATGTCGTAATCATCTGCACAGGACGGACTGAACTAATGTTTAAATAAGATGAACCAGCAGATGGAGACATTTACTACAGTAGATATGCACAATCAAGCCACGTTATACGTAGTCATCATTTGCTTCTTACTATCAAAGTGTACATATCTAAACAAATGGTTTTATATTTTACATTGTGCATTTTTGCATATTTTTAATTCGTTTTTTTATTTATTTAAGAGCATAAATATAGACTGGATGAGCACTATAGTTTACATATTAATTTGGTAACTCTTAACAATAAGGACTCATTTGTTAACATTAGTCAATGTATTAACTAACATGAACTAACCATAATAAATGTATTAATGTTAGTTAATACAATTCCAGCTGTTCATTGTGTTCATGTTAGTTCACAGTGCTGTAACAGTCAAAACTGTGTACATGTTTTGTTTTTTGGGGGGGTTGTAATTGTACTACACACCTTCAGGGGGCACCAAGGGCTAATACTATCAGGCATTAAGCAGGTGGAGAGAGTAGAAGAAGCAGATGGATAATGGAGGAGTAAGCATGTCTTATGAATTCAAATGATCAATGGTCCTGATTGGGAAACTAAGTGTTTGATGCTCAATTGGAAGTAAGCAGTGTTTTCTTTTTCTTATGTTGACTGGTGGATGTATATGAGTTTATTTGCCTAATTTAATGATTTTGTTTTGTAGAAGGACTTCACATTCTGGGGGTTTTGTCCTTAATTGCTTATGCCTGACTGAGTGTGTTTGAAACTACATGAAGTAAGTGAGTTTGGAAAGTCATAGGTCTTACTTCTGTTGATCCTGAAATTGGATTATACCTGCACAGTTGTGGATTATGAAGCTGTATTACATCATCTATGTGATTTTGGATCAACAATAAGATGGACACTGGGAAGATGTGGAATTAGTATGCTTTGTTGTGAGATTTCCTGGACGTTGAGTTTGAGATATTGATCAATGAACTTTCAACGTGATTATCTTTTGCACCATCCCCTTCGTCATTATCATCATTCAAAAACAGATAATACTTTCATTTATATGTAACTGGTTATTGAGTAGGAAGTTTTGTGTGTCCATGAGAGGGTTACAAAAGATAAAAGAAAAATGCAATGAATGAAAAGTATTTGTTTATTATTGTTTTGCATGTCATAGATTGGTAAAAAGCATTTCCTGTCTACCTCAAATAACATATAGTTAGTGAAACCCACCCTATAAAAACAGATTTATAACTAATTCTTTTGTGAGGTGAAGGAAACAGTTATAGTGCATTAACTAATGTTAACAAATACAAATTTTGATATTAATAAATTTTTAAATTAACATTAACTAAGAGTAATAAATGCTGTTTAAGTATTGTTCATCTTTAGTTAACTAATGTTAACTAATAAACTTTAATATAAAGTGTTACCTTCAATTTTTATTATCGAGGCAGGTATTACGAAGGAAAATAATTATGAAAACATTATTAAACCGTGTGGATGCGATGCTATCAAGGTTAGCATTTAAAATTCACTTTAAATCTGTGATATGTGATTATTTAGGCTACAGACAATTTTTGAAATGTTAAAAGGAGGAATATAACTACATGGGACGATTCTTTAATCTTAAATCGATTTGTTAGGGCCTGGACCTTCCTGCAGAGAGCTCTTCGTGACATGCAATAAGATGCGACAATCAAGTGATGTTACCAAAACACATCGCAATCATCCCCTGTGACGTTAGTCATTTGAACAACCAGATAATTCAATAAGAATCAAGACAGTTTGTGTAATCTTATTGGTTTTCAGCCTGTCATCATATGGTGGATGAAACATTATTCTCGCATGCATAAGCTGAGTCATTCTCACTGAAAACAGTAGCAGAACTCGAGACTGTACATAGAGCAAGACAGAACGAGTGTGTGACTGGCACTGAAGGAGCATCAGTGAATCCTGGGATTGAGGCCGTCCATCTAAATCCATCATTACTATACAGACTGCAACAAACTCAAAAGCTTACAATGAATCTGAAAAACCCTAACTCGAAACATTTGCTAAAGCCCCCAGCGGCCAATGCAGCCTGTTATCATAACCGTAAATGATTCCATTCAGTGGAGCTCCAGGCTGTGTGACCGCAGAGGAAAGTTCCTGGGCATCTCAAGATCAGTGCCATTTACAGCAGACAGTTACAACAGGCACCGCTACAACAAGACTAAGGGCGTTTTGGTGTCCCCGTAAGAAAATGTTGTGCATTTTAATGTTTAATTCATGATTAAATCAAATTTAAGTGTTAGAATTCATCAATCTGATGAAGAAAAATTCAAACCTCTTTTAGTTACAGTGTCTGTCTACATTACACTACTACATAATAGGCTATATTGTAAAACAAATGCAATTAAAATAAAATAAATTTTCATAATTAGTTTTGTACAAATGTCTATACTTGTATAGAAAGTAAGCTATTATATACTTGTATATCAGTACGCTTTATAGTTGGAAGCAACTCAGCACCGCCAATTAAGCAAAACAAAACGAATGGGCTGCTGAAAGTGCTGATGTACGAGTTTTATGGGCCGTTTAGACAAAAAATAAAAAAAAGTAGGAGATGTTTCCACCCAAAAAGCACGTTGGTCACCGGGAATCTCAAGTATAAGCTAAACCGGGAAGTACATTATTTCGTTTGACTCTTTAATGGCTGAGATGAGAAGGCTTACCTTTATACTGGGCTTTCTTTTTATTTTGTTGCTTTCTCTGTGTTCGTCCCTGTGGACCAGAACAGGTTTAAGTTGGCGCAGCTGAGGACTTGCCTAACGAAACCCAACGCAACCCCCCAGAATAGATCGACAATAATTGCACCTATCGATGAAAGCTTTCTCTGAGTGGTGTTCAGATCAAGCATTGGTCCTAGAGCACTGCCCTGCTCCTCTGGTTTTACATTTCTGCAGTCACTATTAGAAAATAACAGAGCGGCTGCTACTTTGAGAGTTTATGAGGCTGCAATTACATCACGTACGACTAGATGGTCAGCAATTTGGTTCTCATGCCTTGGTTACTCAGTTTCTTAGAGGTGCTCAGTGACTGCGCCCCCCTCAGTCTGTTAGGGTTTCTTTATGGGACCTAGGCCCAGTATTAATGTCTCTTACATCGCCCCCGTTTGAACCTTTAGAGCACAGCAATCTGAAGTGGATCTCCCTGAAGGACTCGTTTCTCTTGGCCATTGCTTCATCTAAGCGGGCGAGTGCGTTAGCAGTTAGCACATCATGTATGTGTTGGAACGCAGTCGTGACGTTATGGCCCAACCCAGCATTTCTCTCCAAGCGACTTTCTGCCCTTTTTTAGGAACCAGGCTATTGAGCTGGCAGTGTTTAATCCTCCCATGTCAAGTGTGCTGGAAGGAGATGGAAGCACTGTGCCCAGTAAGAGCTCTCCGAGGCCACGGAAGTTGTTCAGACCAAGTTTTTCTCTGTTATGGGGGCCAAAAAAGAGGTCAGCCCCTCTCAAAGCAGAGATTGTCGCGCTGGGTAATGGAGGTTATCACCCAAGCTTACACATCTAATAAATATCCAGTGCCTTTGGGGATGAGATGCCATTCGACGAGAGGAATATCAACATCTTGGGCCTCATTAAAAGGGGTCCTTCTGAGTGACATCTGTGCAGCAACTACGTGGTCATCAACAACATACATATGTCAGATACTACAGGTCAAATGTGGCTGCTTCCGGTAATATTGGAACAGCCGTCCTCTGTGGACCCTCAACGTCCTCTCCGACCCTTCTCTCCATCCTCTTAACGGGGAGTAGGACCTCCTCATGACCTTGTTGTTATAAGTCATCCAGTGTGAAGCACTGCCTGTGGCGGCCTGGTCACTCACAGAACCACAGTTACATACGTAACTCTCGTTTTGTCATACGTCACCTTGAGTTTCTTGAGGGAAACGTGAGGCTTTCATCTGCACCGGTGAAGACAGAGCACATTGAGAAAGAATCAGAAGACAAAAACTGCCCATAGTGAGCAGGACACAGAAGTTAAGCAACAATTAGTGGAGGAAGACCCTGTTGAAAACTGGAAAGGTCTCTGTGTTCCTCCAGAAAAGCGACTGTCCTACCTGACCCCTTGCTCTGAGTGGTTGCATGCAAACATAAACCTGAAAAGAAAAAATACAAATATTCATGTCTTGAAAAATGGCAACTACCAGACTAATAAACCCATCTTGGTTGACAAAATGCTTGTAAGTGGAAATATTACCTGTGTCTCACTACAGTTCTGGTTATTCTTGGTTTTGTGACAGAGCTATGACATGCCTGGTCTTGTGTTTATGTTATGGTCTTGTTGGTTGTGAGCACATGGCTCTATCATGTGATTTCTGTGTGCCATGTGCTCTTGTTGATGTTCTAGCCCCTCCCATCTTGTTACCTCATTATTGGTTTATCTGTCCCACCTGCTTTCCCTCAATTCCCTCCTTGTTTGCCTTCCTATTTAGTCTCCCTGAGTTTGCTGTCCGGTGCTTGTTCGTTGTTAAATGTTACCTGAGTTGTGTTTGTTCTTTGCCTTGTTCTTGGATTCTGTAGTTAGTTCATGAGACCTGGATTTCTTTGTTTTGTTTGTTTGATTTATGTTTTATTTAATTAAACATTACTTCTCATCTGCATTTGAGTCCTCGCTCCATTTCCCGCAACCTACACGTAACAGGATCATTCTGTCATTATCTCCACAAAGAGCTCTCAAAAACTGTAATGTTTGATTTGGTAAAGACCATAGTCACAAAAGGAGTTGGAAAAGATGCTTACGCAAAGAGGGCAAAAATGCTGTTGGATTCATTTCAGTGTGTTCACCTAAAATCAGGTGTGGGGCAGGTCAATGCGGATTGCAATGTTGCTAACATAATTCAATCAACAATGAAGCAAATGCCAAGTGCAACACTTACAGCTGAGTGCTCGTCTCCAGACTGCAGCCCAAATACTAAATCTTCAAGGACCATCTATCTCCTACCAGTCAATGTAGATACTCTACAAACTGGTGGACTGAAAAGCCTCCAAGCAGCACTGGAAGATGGGCTAAACCTCAACAGGTCCAAGTGTCTGAAGCCACTGAAGTCCCTCAAAGATTGATCATCCTTAATTTTCCAGCTATCTGGACAATCAAGGAAATTCCTCTGCAATGGCTCTGTCACACACAGATGCATACCTGGACAACTACTGTGTATTGAAACAAGTGATCCTAACCATCCACTGTCTGAAATCCCTGTCGACATGGAGCTAGACAATCCGCGGTTCAGTTTGCGAGGGGTTGTTGCATTCATTCCAGGACCAACAAGGAAATCTCTTGGACATTAGGTGGCTTACTGTAGGAGAAACTCTTTTGCCTGGGAAAAATATGATGACCTATGAAAATATGATGTCTCAGCAAAAAACAAAATACAACCCCGTGTCACGTTGTTCACAAAGGAGGACTAAAACCATTGATTAATTAATTTCTTGGACTGGTCTCTGCAGAAATTAGTTCATAATCAATAGGGGAATGGTCTATATTGTTTTTCTATTGTTGTTAATCTACATTATCTCTATTCACTTTATGCCTGTTTTAACAGTTCCATGATTTCTTGAACAGTAGTTATATATTTCTTTAATAAATGTTCTGTTCTGTTATTTGTACCCAGATCTATTCATTTTAACATAAAGTCAAAACAGTTTTGTAGTTTTCTTATTTTATGGTTCTTTAAAAAAATATTTGTGAATTCTCAATCAAATTTCACACCTCAGCAACCAAACCCGCATCCTCATCTCCAAGCTCTAATGAGCGTGAAGCGGTACCTCAACAGCTAGTTGTTCCTCTGTGTATCGATGACTGGTCAGGTAAGGCTATTGTGGACACTGGTCCAAGCTACACACTCATCAGTGAGAATCTCATGAGCAAACTTACCTCACCAGACCAGCTCCAACCGTGGTCTTGTGGCCCTCTTTATCTGGCAAATGGAAAAGCAGAGACACCATTAGGATGGCTGAACACCACAATTCATTTACATGCCCAAGCATTTACCTTACCTACTGCTGTACTTCCCCAAGCTCTAGCCTATGCTGTAGTCTTGGAGTTGGACTGTATTTTCTTCAGTGGTCTGCAACTCAGTGTTTTCACTGAAACTGTCTTTTGGACCTTGAGCTGTTTGGTGCCCAGTAAAGGGGCATTATATGGAGAAAAATCCTGGAATGTTTTCAACAAAAACCTTAATTTTTTTTTCGACTGAAGAAAGAAAGACATGGAGATTTTGGATGACATGGGGTCGATTAAATTATCAGCAAAAGTTTTTTTAGTCGGCGTGAAACGGAAGTTGAGTGTCATTTTCTCCTCTTTGTGATGTATATCTGAGTGAAACGGCTTCTGAAATTAGAAAATAATGTAGGACAGGGCTTGATTTCATCCTTCGGGAATTGATTGGATCATTGGGCGTTGCTAATAAAATGGATGCAGATTTGAATGCGATTCTCTGAGAGGCGGTTCACCGATAGCCGCACCCTCATCGGATGTGGCTGCACCCTTTCGCCATTCCACGCGACCGCATTAGAAGAGAGGTTGTTTCGATGGGGGAGGGAAGGGTAATGTATTTGATTAAAGATTCTAAGGGTACATGAATTTTTAAAACCTAACGAAGTGCACAGATAAATCATTTATAATAAACACTACAATATTACTGTCACAGTCCTTGTCTGCACCAGTCTGTCTTCATCATCTGCACTACACTTCCCAGGATCCTCTTGTCTCTACACCTGAACTCACTCCCTCAATCATCCACCTGTTCATCGTTTTCATCATCTGTGTCACCTGTCTTCACCTTGTTATGTCCGGTCATTGTTTTTGTTTAATAGAGTTTGTGAGTGTACCTTCTGCCTGCCTGTACCTGTTTTTGTTCTCGAGTAAATCTTTACATTGGAGCTCTTTGCCTCAGTCTGTTTCTGCCTGAACCACAACCGTGACAATTACATATCAAAAGAAGATTTGTCAAATTTCATTTCATGCCGACTTTAAGACTATAACATTGCCTTACCTCCCGAGAAGAAAGCAGGACTTCTGTAATCTTTCTCCTGCATTAGCTCTATCCACCTGGAAAAAGCTATCCCGACATTAACTCGTGTTTTGGAATCTTTGGTCATTTCATTGCTTGAGTTATTACATACTGGAATGTTGAACTAGTAGTCAAAATCTCTCTTTTTTTATCTTTTTTTTTTTTTAAATGATATTTTTTTATCCTAAATTGAACAATTTCAATGGTAACGCTTTAGATTACAGCCTGGAAAGGTGTTTTATAATTACTGTGTAATTAAAGCGATTTTACATTAAAGCAATCAGTACATACTGTATTGCCTTTTTTAAAGTAATCTTTATAACAAAAGTGCACTGAAAACGGAAACTATCGCCATGTTTGCTTACATATTTGGGAGAGAAACTCTTGTTTCGTGTATTAGTGCTTGTTGCCCTCTTGCTCCATGTAGTTACAGGGTAAGTTCAATAAAACTGCATTCACAATCTTGAGTTTAGCTTGGCGTGAGAGTTCTCCAACGGCGGGTGGGGGGGTCGTCTCTCGCTTACCTCTCTACTGTCGTGCTCGGTTTGGAGATCAACATCTGTCTCGCACGCACGATCGCTCTAGATAAGACTACAGGATATTTTTAACCAATTTGCGGTAAAACTAGTTGATCAGATAGACGGAACAGATAGATCTATAGATTAACAGGCCTAATACTTCAGCGTGAGGGATCGGGGTGTGGCTTGAGAGTGTGTGAATTGGCTCAATTTGCTTGATTCTCACGTTGAATGCGTGAGAGTTGGCAGCCCTCACTGACTCAGAAACCTCTATACATGCACCACTTACCCTTTAACCACATGAAACCAGATATATTTATATTTCCCAGTATATTTGAAAAAATTGCAATCGTCTTAGCTTTTCTTGCCTTGAAACATCTTAGCCCAAACATAAACATCTGCACTTTTGCTATCAAAAAATAAAATAAATAATAATAATAATAATATATATATATATATATATATATATATATATATATATAGAAATGCATACATATATGTACCCTGTCATTTTTAAAAGCCTACACAGTACGTATTGGTCCACAATTATTACAAAAAGGTACGCAGTGTATGTTCTTGCTAAATTGCTTCCAAATGTAAGATTGTTGTAGTAGAATAAGTATCACTTAGTTCTACTTCTAAATATCTTTTTTAATTTTTCTCCTGGTTGGTACCCCTTTATTCCCCACCCTTAACATATTGTTCCCTTATTCTTACATTTAAGTACTTTATAGGTGCACTATAATTACAGAAAGTTATACTGTAAATTCCTCTTAATTACAAAGTTCTTTCTGGGCTGTACTTCTGTAATCATTAAAGAGCCCCTATCACAGCATTTGAAATGTTCCTATTTTTGTTTTCGGAGTTCCCCAAACCAGTTTAATGTGCATGCAAGGATAAAAAACACTTTATTTGTCTTATAATATGCATTTACTTTTAACTGATTTGCTCAACGACTCCCAAATGATTCGTTCGACGATTCATTTTCCCAAACCGCTCCTTTGAGTGTCGTGAATCTGCGGCGATTGGTCAGATGACCCAGTCAGTTGTTATTGGTAAACCGTAGGCAGAGACTGTCACCAAAAATTCAGTTTAATTTTTAAATTTTGTTCAAAATATCGTGATGTGTATCGTATCGTGAGCTGAGAGTATCGTTACACCCCTAATATGGAATGACTATAAATACAGACGATACTTTACCAAGCCGTCACAGACTGGAGGATCCTCAGTGTTTGAGGTGTAGGTTTGTCTAATTTGGGATTAGACTCTGGCTCAAACATGGGATCTCTAGTTTTATGGATGTTTACATATTCTTAGTGGACAACAAGACAAAAATCCTGATGAATCTAACATTTGAGATGTATTTCAGTGGATCCTGATTGCTTGTTGTTCCAGTAAAGGCACAGGAGGGACGGAGCCAGACAGATCCTGTCAAACAATAGTTCTGGGCTTACGTTAAGTGCAATACAGAGATTTATTGATGTAGAGAGAGAAGGACAGACCCTTGAGAGAGTCGTCTTCTCTTATCAGATTATCAGATTATCAAATACCAAAAGGAGACTCTGAATCAATCCAAACCTCCCAGAAACAAACAGAAGTGGCCACACGAGCAAACCCTGCACTGGTGTGTGTGTGTGTGTGTCAGGGGGCCCACGTTACCCCACACCCGCTCCATCTGCTCCTGATGGCCTGTGTGTGTGTGTGTGTGTGTGTGTGTGGGGGGGGGGGGGTCTCTGTGCATATTGTGTTTTCACGAGCATATTCATGTTCCATTAAATCATACTGTATTACAGTATTGGTTTTAAGAAAACAAAATGATATATTGTGCAGGCCTCTAAATATAGATGGATGGAATTTCAGCTTAAAGCCAATAATCATCATTATTTTAACTCAAGGAAAGCAAACTCCAAGGGTGAGTGTCACATAACCAGCCCACATTCACACTCAAAACGAAAGAAAAATTAAAATTGGCCCGTTTGGTAAGATTCTTTGCGTCATTGCATTATTTCTATGAGTTGATTTTTCCTCATATTGCAAACATTATGCATATTTTTATATTCCTACAATACAGCACCTCCGTTAATGTGTATGAATATTGTACAATTTAGATAATATTTTATTATTTAGGTATTACATATAGAAATGGGTAAACATAACAAAGAGCCAAGGTGATGCTGACCTGCCAATGTTAATTAATGCAGTGGATAAATTCTCTTGGAGAGTCGGGGTGCTCTGAGGGGTACGGACACGAATCAGAGGAAACGCTCAGACCTCTCCATTGTGGCCAGACAGAAAGAGGTAGAGCGGGGAGGGGACGGATAGACAGAACAGAGAAAGAGATGATGTCACCTCCACTCATCCGCCAATCAGAGGTGTGTGGGCGGAGCTCGTGCTGAGGAGGGAGGAGGGTGAAGGGTGTGTTTCTCCCTCACTGCAGCATCCGGCAGGGCTTCACCCATTGGATGGCATGAACAGAGAGAAAGACAGAAGAGAAGCAGAGAACAAGGCGTGACCGTACCCCGAGATAGAGACCTGTCTTCTGTCCGAGACCTTCACACTACCTGCAAAGGTAAGACACATGATCGTCTCACAAACAAAAACTGAGCCTTTGCTGTGTGTGTGTGTGTGTGTGTGTGTGTGTGTGTGATGGTGATACCTCCTCAGTCATCAGGGGCCGAACGCAGCTCGAACACACCTTGGCCTTGTGTGTGTGTGTTCCCATCAGTGAGGGAGTGTGTGGCCGATTCAGAACTTGCACTCTTGGACACTGAGGGAACTATTATCTGTTATCAGAAATGCTGATATTTAAAAAAGTCTGTTAATATGTCCAATGATGGAGATTATTTTGATGGAATGATTTTCATCACAAACATGGGTGCATGAGTAAGTTTATTATTGCAGAAGCAGGACACTTTATATTCTGTTCAATTCAAAATCTGGTGAAGAGAAAGCTTGTTTGATATGTAATGCAACCTGGAGTCAGTAACTGGGATCCTTCTGCTGTATAATGCTATATAATACTGTATAATAGCTATATAATACTGTATAATACTGTATAATAGCCCTCTTTAGGAACACCGTCTAAAAATCATCAGTTAACTGTGAGGAACAGATCTTTATCGGTTAAAAATGCCTTATTTTTTCAGCAATGTGCTCTGATTTTTAGTTGCCACCCCGCCTATCAGTGTGTGTGTGTGTGTGTGTGTGTGTCGCTAGCAGGTGAACGGCCTCAGCCATTGTTTCTTTATGTGGATGTTATGATGTAGCCCAAGCTATATAAGAAAATCTTTCAAATCTTATGAAGTTTCTGATTTTGATTCTCCAGGATTGTCAATGCTTAGTGTGTCCTTGATTTGTCTGGCCTCAGTTATAATGCGGTAAAATGCTGAATCACAAGCATCCCATCATATAATTACATCTGGCACAATAAATATGGCGCTGCACTGTTATTTAACTGAGTATTCAATAACATAATAATAATAATTAGTAATAATTGGTTGAGGGAGTGACTGTAGATTTGTCATATTTTTCATCATTACTCCTTTTTTTCCTTTTTGGAAAAGTTGTGAAAATGCTACTGTAATTTTTTTCTTTTTCTTTTGCTATTAGAGGAAATGTGAAAGCAAAACTATATGAACTAATTTCTGTATACTCCTAGAGAAATTCACGTCCACTTCTAAGAGCGCTTTAATGTTAGGGCTGTAATCTGTGTATAATAGCATAATGACCCATATCTATATTCGGATGAACCCTGATGTAGACCATGATTAATCCAGAAGTAAACTAAATGAGAACTCTATTATATAGCCTACAGTTTCCAAAAATGCCTCGACTAATTCCCATATTTATTTATTAATGTTATTATAACCAATATCAGGGCTATTCAGATAGCTTGATTCGAGGGCCGGATTATCCAGTGGAAAAGTTGAGGTGGGCCGCTGGGTTGGATTGGGAGTTTAGCTTATTTATTTGTAAGTTCATAGCTATTGGTAAGAAATAATAATTATTTTTAAATGTTAAATCCTTAAATATAAATATTCTGACAGTGATGACCACAGGTTACTCACTCCCACTGTTTTACACATGCCTGAACACAGGTTAAAAACCACACGGAGAAACTGGCGTAATTTCAGAACAAAAAGGAATTATATCTACCCATCTGATAAATTGAATATAAATATTCCACATGTCTGCCCAAACCATGGTAAAGGATACAGTACAGTCATGGTAAATAGTAAGGGTGGTGAGTTGAGATCATGACTCAGTGTTTCTCCGGCTCTCCTCATCAGTCGTGTTGGGAATGTTGAGGCTGTTTCATCCGATTTAAAACTAGTTAAATCATCGAGTGACTTGTGGTTAGTAACAGAGGTGTCAGTCGAGTTGAAACGCTTCCCTCTAGTTGTCGACTGTTTAATAATGGTGTCCGGGATAACAACGACTGAAAGCAGTGTGTGTTACTGACTGAGGAACCGCTTCAGATGATGATCCAGTGACACAGCGGGCCGAACGAGTCCCGGTAGATTCAGACCGTAATGCGAGCGTGTTCACAATCAAACCAAAAGAATGATCAATTCACCAATTCAGTCGACAGAAATACGGGACACACATTATAACTGCTGAGATATTCACTCGTAAAAGGTTTCCTCAGGTCAGTCGGCGCGTATCACACTGAGGATGAGGAGGAGGAGGAGGAAGAGGAGGGGTGCCGTCGATTGAATAGCTCTGATCTATATGGCCAATAAAGATGGAAAAGGTTCAGCTTGAGTTGGATAACTTCAACAGCACAACTTTATAACAGAACAACTGAATATTTTGAGACCAACCATATATAATATCAAAATTAAAATGTTTCTGTTCTCATTAGTTCAAATCAGTTCATTAGTAGGAACCAGTAGCGGAGTGGCAATCGGGAGAGTCGGGAGTTTTCCCGGTGGGCCGGTAGTGTTTCGAGGCCGCGAGGGCTGGCCCGGTCTGATAAAATGTATTTATTGGAAGTTCGCCATGCGCACTTAAGTGTTACCAATTGGGGCCCAAGATAAGGGAAGAAAACATTTTTGTTTTATTTTTTTAACACTTTCCACAATGGAGCATATATGTGCACTAAGTGCCGATCTTTATAGCAAAAGACGCACGTGTTGAAATAGCTTCAGTGGCGTAGGTCGTAGGACGTGAAGTTAATGATGCGCTAAACGCGAGTTTGAATCCGGCTTTCACCGACCTCTCTCTTTCCCTTTTCCTAACACATATGTAAAGATGTAACATGTAAAACCTAACATTAAGATCTCTAGCATTATATTTTGCCAACGAACTAAAATTGAAACCATGATATGGTGTTGCGCCATTATAATATCTGACAGAATTGCATCCAGTTTGTGAGCGTGATTACTTTGCTCACGCGATCATCATGGTCTGGCTGCTGGTGTTTTCTCCTAAATAAAAGCTCAAGGGTTTATTTCTTGAAAGTGAAGAAATTAGGACAAACGTATTTCAATTTTCCTATATTAGTGTAATGTAGGTTAAAATATACTTTTGAAATACTCATTTTTCATTTATATTGCCTAGTACATTTATAGGCTAAATGGATTTTACAGTATGTCATAGGAATAATTATAAATCACTATTACATTATTATAATAATTGTTTGGCGTCCTAAAAGTTCATGGGTTGAAGCTCTTAATTTTGATCTCTCAGAGAGCACGAGATTGATGCGTTTAACCTTAAAATGTCCAAAATTTTCTTGCGGGGGAGCATGCCCCCGAACCCCCCTAGAGGCACAGAGTCCTCCCAACATAGTTTTAGAAATTACTATGGGAAAGAGTGACCATTTATGAACTTTACTCCAGCATAGTACAACAAACTTCCTTTTAAATCAGTTAAACTGTAATGCTATCGGCTATTAAAATCGTGCCGGTGACGAGGGCCGGTGGTCTACGAAATTTCCCGGTAGATTTTTTGGTCCCACTCCGCCCCTGGTAGGAACTTTTGTGTTTGTACTGTCCATTAACACGATTAATGTTGTAAAATAAAACAATGTGGAGTAGGATTTACTTGAAAAAAGCTAGGCAACTTTTTCCACTCAGAAACTTTGCCAAGTAAAAACCTAAACATATTTATCAGTAAGTAAACTTTACTTTAGTTAAGTGAAAGTAACAAAGAAGATAAGAAACTTGGCTAGTAAAAGGTTGATTAATATCGATTTAGTTGTAATTTCCTTTGCATTACATTTCACTCAAACAATTTTATTGATTATACCAGTCATTTATAGTAAGTGTTTTACTTAGCCTATCTGAGTAATTTATACTTCATCATGTCAGCATGATGTGAATGCAAAGACCTCAATACTTGGTAGACAATACAATGACGGTAACATTTGATGGATGGTTTTTGTGTTTGAATGTGGCAGAAAATTTCCTCAAAATGGCAAGTTACTAATCCTGACAACAAAAGCAATGATAAAACAGCTGGAAACCAGTGAAAAATGAACCTCATTAATTATTCAAGGTCCAGTGCATTATGGGAACCCCAGTATCAGAAAAGTTGAGTAATTTTTACTTTACTTTTTTTTACTTTTTACTCGCTCGAACTAAGTACTGATATGGAATTTACTTCGTTTTTTTTATTCTTGCCTGAACTAACTTTTTCTTGTAAATTACATTTTTCAGTAGTATTTACCTTACCGAAAAATCCTTTTTTTTTCAGTATGAACCAAAAAGTGACTTATTTAAAAGTATTGTTTCAAAAACTGTATATTTAACACATCCAATCAAAATCCATATGTCCATATGATAATATGAAGAGTTCAGATGCAAAAGCCTCTAAGTGCCATTTGAAATTTTCCTCTAAAATGATCATTTTTATCAAGCTTGTATATTTAAGTTCAGTAATTTCACTTAAATGGCAATGAAGATTACCTATTAATTGTCATTTAAGTGAAATTACTGAACTTAAATATACAAGTTTGATAAAAATGGTCATTTTAGAAGAAAATTTCAAATGGCATTTAGAGGCTTTTGCATCTGAACTCTTCATATGTCATATCTACTAAAAGAACATGTGTGTGTGGGAGGCTGATCTCTGATCAGGACATCTCTGTCATGGCCACACATCACACATGTTCTTATGCTGGCTGGTTTGTGGGACGTCCTGCAGACTTCCAGGGAAAGACCAGTCAAGAATATTCACTTAAACAGCTGAATCATTCTTCAAAATAACATGAGGACAAGTAAACTATTGCTGAACTTTTTCTTGAAGGAGATCTTTTTTAATAATTGTATCATTTTTAAAATGTTGGTGTCGACGGATAGATCCTGGCCGCCGTAGTGCTGGATAGACACGTGCATTAACATGGCAGTGGGAATCAAGAATACAGAACTAATTCAGTGCAAATGAACAGACAGATTAGTGTTGGAGAAAAGTGCAAAAGATCAGGGCACGATTCACCAAATATCATGCCTCCATCTTCATCTATGACCGTCTCTGATTCTGACCTTTCTCGCTCCGCTTCCTGTGACAGAATGGACTCTTTGTTGTGTTCATTGACTCATTTTCTGTGAAGAACAGAGTGTATTAGCTTCCATCAGAGTCCTTCATCTTCACATCTATGCGTGTCACAAATTCTCAGAATGGCTTATAACTGGAAATCCCGTCAGAGTTACAGGAATCAGCTAATTCAGAGAAATGCAGTGTGTTTCTTTCAAAGTAAAATATCTGAAATCAAGATCACTGTAATATGTGAACTTGCTTTAAAGAGTCTACCTATGAACTCTAATGTTGTTGCTGTAACCTACTTTAATTAGATGGATGTAACATAAAGCACGGGGATGCTGTTTTAATGGGTTTAAGTGAGTTCATGCTAGATGCAGTTACTGACAGTGTAGCTGGTGGATATAGCACATATTATTGTACATGTTATAAAGTATTGCAAAAATAAAACTATGTAGAATCATATTATTAGCAACGCCCAACGAGCAGTATGAAACACACACACATACTGTACACCATCTTGTTGTGTGTCATTTTTAACTAAGTCCTTTTTTTGTGTCGCTCCTAAAAATGTCTCCATTGTCTCCATGTTTTCGACCATCTCTACCCAGACAGACACACTGACGGCCCAGATCACACACTCCAGCCGTGGGCCGACACCGTTAGAAGTCAACCGATAGTAGATTTGGCCGATATCAGGTTCGACCGTACGGGCGTACAGGCGTATAGCGTTTAACTCATCTGATATTAGTAAAATGGATACTGCATTAAAAACAAACATAACGCTCCAAATGAAACAGTGCTGAAATGTGCTAAATTAAATAAATATAATGAGAAGTTTAACAGAATTAATTCTACAGAACATGATTTAAACATTCAAATATTACAGGTTTCCTTAGCTTTAGAAACATACATAGGAAACACTTTGCAAGCCCCGTTTGTGAACAAGGATGTATTAGCTAGATTTCATGAACTGCATTATGCAACTGCATGTATTAATATTTGAGCAATACAACTGTACCTTGTTCATTCATTTTAGCGCATAATACATAACTCAAGTTAACAGATCAAATTAGTAAATATTGATATATGTTGATATTAACAAACTAAAAATGAACAATACTACAACAGTTATTAAACAAAGTTATTGCTGAAAATGTAATCTTAATGTAAATGCTACCATTTCATATAAATCCAAAGAGTGTGCTATGGACATGTTTAAATATCTGCAAAGGCCAGAGCATTAGATGTATATTACATGTCGTCTCTCACTTTATTTGCTTCTATATTAGAAGTCTTGATGATTATCTAATCAAAATAACAATATGTATTGCAGTGATAAAAAAAAAAAGAATTGAATCGAATGCGTTTCTGATTTGTTTATGTTTCTGTCTCATCATGTAAACAGACATTATGTCTAAATGGATCAGACAAAGAGCTGAGAACTCAAGTGAATACTCAAGCATTTAAAATGTTTTTTTTTTAGGTTACACATTTGTGCTAAAAGTGCTAATAATATGCTGAACGCAATGGACCCTTTTCGCATCCAGGGTTCTCAGGAACAGAAGTCATCATCATAGTTGGGTAAACTTCTATGAAACCACAACAAATATAACTTTTGCAATCCCTAGATTTAGTAAGTTGTATTTTTAGTTAAATTGTTTTAGTAAGTCACAGCCACATTGGACTAATTCGATCAGACGTTTTAGTACATCGTAGCCACATTGGACTAATTAGCTTTGGTAAATCATAGCTACGTTGAACTAGTTCAATCCCTAGGTTTAGTAAATCGTAGTTTTATTTAATTTGTATTAGTACGTCGAAGCCACATTGGACAGATTCGTTTTAGCAAGTTGCAGACACGTTGGACTAATTCGATAATACATTTTAGTACGTCGTAGCCACATTGAACTAATTAGTTTTAGTAAATCGTAGCTACGTTGAAATAGTTCAATCCCTAGATTTAGTAAAACGTAGTTTTATTTAATTCGTTTTAGTAAGTCGTAGCCACGTTGGACCATTCATAATCTTTAGTGTTTAGGAAATCTGGTCGTCACGCTCAACATCAGATATATGATGTTTTATTAATAAAGTTCTGTAGGATCTCTCCAGTCAGCAGGAGAGGAGGTGTGTATACACACAGTCGAGTCTCCTGTTCCTGCACAGTTTCAGCGTCGCTCCTCACTCTCCTCGGACCGCACGCCACACACTCTTTACGCGATAAAAACGCTGAAACTATAACATATCCTTGTCCTGTTCAAGTCAACAGCTAATGCATGATGTTTCTCAATGAGTGAGTGAGTTTAACATCACAAGACACACACACACACACACAGTCGTGAATCATCCAGCTAATGACTCGCCGTAACAGGATTAAGAACCGGGGGTGTCCATCTATTCTCCGAAGCGCTTGTCCTGCAGTGTGTGTGGGGTGGATAACCAGCATTATCGCTTCCCTGATTCTCTCCATGTGTACCGTGACGTTTTACCGTAATGTCAGTGAACTGAATGGGGCTCTTATGAATAAACAATAGCTGAAGTCTTCCAGGAAACGCTTTGACGTGATGTGTCGTAACAGAGTGCTTGAGAACAACACGCACAGCTTTATACAGTGATGGAGCACAGCATCGTTAAAGCCTCACGCTTATTCTTTGACTGAATCAATAATATATGGTAATGTATTCAGTGTAATTTCCTTCTTGAGTTAACGAGTTTAGGTTATTTTGTTATTTGACAGTGAAAGTATGAGCATTAAGAGATGGCATTAATAGCTCTCCTCTTTACGGGGTCTCGTACTGGTTCCAGTGTAAACGTGAACGTGTTCTGACAGCTGACATGTAAATGTTTGGCTTCGACAGAGGAGCGTTTCTAATGAAGATAGGCTTGAATGGGAAGCACAAAAGGGGACGTCTCTGTCTTTTGTTCAGAGGAGCCCCACAGGGTCAGGATCATTGAGTTATTTCGGCAGGGTCCCGTTGGGAATATGGGACTCATTAATGCTGGAGTCTGCCATGTGTGTAATCGAGTAAAAGTCTTGCTCTGGCTTCCAGATGGAGGGTGTCTGATGATGACATCCTCACATTAAACACTGGCCGACCAATGACATGCGTGCTTCTGGTTTGGTCTGGAATGAAAGTGCACACGGGGTTCAGAGACCTTTCACTGTGCGCATCTCAGAAATGTCCAGAGAGGAACATTATAGTAGTGTCTTATAGTAGGCTTTACTAACAGTGCTTTTGTGAACGAATCGCGACTGAATAAAGAGAAAAATGGTTGGATCTGTTAGGGTTAGGGTTATCGTTTGCTCTTAAACAGGGTTAGGGATCTGTCGTTTGCTCTTAAACACTCTTTCCGGCGTCTCTTAATAGATACAGCTCAGTCCAGGACACGTGCCCTGATATACTCAAGGAGAACAGCGTGACATCATTTCGAATAAAATCTGGCTAAAATCTGTCAGTGGTTTTTCAAACACAGCAAAATTCCCAGTGTTAAATTAACACTCCTGGAGTTAAATGGACCTACATGTACACCAGGAGTGTTAATTTAACACTGGGAATTTTGCTGTGAACATTTGTTTACCATTATGCCATTTAAAAGGCAATTATAGTCATATTTAAGTAGATAAGATGACAAACTATATAGGTTTTCTAATCAGCGCTGATCACAGTTCACATTTAAAGGCCTTTCAGCTGGCGGACCCATTAGTTCATGACAGTTAAAGGCCTCCTCTCACACACACACACACACACACACACACACACACTGTTCTGCATGAGGGTTCTGGAGTAGAGAGAGCTGGTGCAGTTATGATCGTGAGCTCAAGAGTATCCGGCACGCATCCCGTGTGGGGGATTCCGTTGTCATGGAGACGAGACCGTGAGGCGCGTCCCAGTCTGAGCGTGTGTGAGATCGCTCTCTTCTTTACTGGGAGGTGAGCATCTTGCTGGTCGCTGTAAAAACACACTGATGCTCACCTCCCTGAACACTGACTTCTGATTCATGTAAATCTCTGACATAGCATTAGCACACATTAAAATTAAGCATACACACACACACACACACACACACACACACACAAGACAAAAGAAAAGGTATGATGCATTATAGAAGAGCAGGGTGTGGCCGACAGAGAGATGAGTACTCCTATATGACTCAGCAATATCAAGTCGACTGTCCGGAAAATAAACAGATGATGGACAGAACGGTAAATCTCTCCTCCCCCGTTTCATCCATTAATGGCCCTTACCAGCACAGCTGCCACTGCTCAATATTTTAGCTCAGACCCACACCCACACACCCACACACACACTCATTCACTTACACACACTAACCCGACTGCTATACCTACCCATCACACAAAACGTTCTGCATTTTTACATTTTAAAAAAAACTCATTCTGTATGATTTATACCTTTTGTACATCAATTTAGGTCCAGGGCTGGACTGGGTCAATTTATGTCCAGGGCTGGACTGGGTCAGTTTAGGTCCAGGGCTGGACTGGAACAGTTTAGGTCCAGGTCTGGACTGGGTCAATTTATGTCCAGGGCTGGACTGGGTCAGTTTAGGTCTAGGGCTGGACTGGGTTGATCTAGGTCCAGGGTGGGATTGGGACAACTTAGGTCCAGGGATGGACTGGAACAGTTTAGGTCCAGGTCTGGACTGGGTCAATTTATGTCCAGGGCTGGACTGGGTCAGTTTAGGTCCAGGGCTGGACTGGGTCAATTTAGGTCCAGGGTTGGATTGGGACAACTTAGGTCCAGGGATGGACTGGAACAGTTTAGGTCCAGGTCTGGACTGGGTCAATTTATGTCCAGGGCTGGACTGGGTCAGTTTAGGTCTAGGGCTGGACTGGGTTGATCTAGGTCCAGGGTGGGATTGGGATAATTTAGGTCCAGGGAAAGACTCGGACAATTAAGTCCAGGGAAGGACTGGGTCAATTTTGGTCCAGGGCTGGACTGGGACAATTTAGGTCCAGGGATGGATTGGGTCAATTTTGGTCCAGGGTGCGACTGGGACAATTTAGGTCCAGGGATGGACAGGGTCAATTTTGGTCCAGGGCTGGACTGGGTCAATTTAGGTCCAGGCATGGACTGGGTCAATTTTGATCCAGGGCTGGACTGGGTCGATCTAGGTCCAGGGTGGGATTGGGACAACTTAGGTCCAGGGATGGACTGGAACAGTTTAGGTCCAGGTCTGGACTGGGTCAATTTATGTCCAGGGCTGGACTGGGTCAGTTTAGGTCCAGGGCTGGACTGGGTCAATTTAGGTCCAGGGTTGGATTGGGACAACTTAGGTCCAGGGATGGACTGGAACAGTTTAGGTCCAGGTCTGGACTGGGTCAATTTATGTCCAGGGCTGGACTGGGTCAGTTTAGGTCTAGGGCTGGACTGGGTTGATCTAGGTCCAGGGTGGGATTGGGATAATTTAGGTCCAGGGAAAGACTCGGACAATTAAGTCCAGGGAAGGACTGGGTCAATTTTGGTCCAGGGCTGGACTGGGACAATTTAGGTCCAGGGATGGATTGGGTCAATTTTGGTCCAGGGTGCGACTGGGACAATTTAGGTCCAGGGATGGACAGGGTCAATTTTGGTCCAGGGCTGGACTGGGTCAATTTAGGTCCAGGCATGGACTGGGTCAATTTTGATCCAGGGCTGGACTGGGTCGATCTAGGTCCAGGGTGGGATTGGGATAATTTAGGTCTAGGGAAAGACTCGGACAATTAAGTCCAGGGAAGGACAGGGTCAATTTTGGTACAGGGATGGACTGGGACAATTTAATTCCAGGGATGGACTGGGACAGTTTAGGTCCAGGGCTGGACTGGGTCAATTGGCCCTGGCATTTTGGCCCAGACTGACTCACAACATATGATCATAGACAACTCTCGGTCAGTCACTCTCTCACTCTCTCTCTCTCTCTCTCTCTCTCTCTCACCTTAGTAGCTATAATGAACGATCAACTCTAAATGTCATGCATTGAATTGCATCATACATACATCACCATATTTTACATTTACAACACCACCCGGGAAATTTAGGCCGGGGACGCACTGGTACATCAAGTACACCAAACACACAGACGTGGCAGATGAGTCAGATCTCAGACAACGATGGAATGTTACATACAATTTATTAGAAAACACCATACAATGAAATACAACTGGTCTCTTTATGTAACTATTGCAGGAGACAAATCTGTTCAAGAAAGTTCATGTACTCAGGGAACATCAAAAGCCAGCAGCACGCTTGATAACAGCCCAGTCTGAATGCATGTATACTTCACAGGTTCTTCTTTGCTGCTCTTAAGTCAAAGTCGAACGGCATTAGATTGACCCCTACAGGTCAATACACAAAAGCTCACTCCACAACACAAAACTGCGTTGTGGGTCTTTCTTATCATTTGCTTCAGATTTTTGCTTTTGTTGTTTCTGAATCTTCCGAGTCAAATCAGGATGCACATAGTCCAGAGAACACCGCAATTTCCGTTCTTGTAACATTTTTTGCATGCCTTTAATAATTTGTATAGCCCGTTCCACTAACCTATTACTAGACGCTTGATAAGGTGCAGAAGTAACATGCTGTAGTCTTTAGCATTAACAAGTAGCATTATCAAATACAATAAGTTCCCGTAGTCTATGCCACTGAAACTACTACATAAACAATCATGAATCAAGAACATTTTTCCCATGAATGGTCCACATGCAATCTTGGCCATGGTTTTTCTGGCCAATTCCAAGGCTACAGCTGGAACGTTCCAATACTCTTGGCACATAGGACAGGTTTTAACCTACCTTTCAACATCTTGATCTAACTTGGGCCACCACACATAACTTCGGGCCATGGCTTTCATCCTGGACACTCCTGGGCTGGACTGATGCAGTTGTTTCAGGACTTCTGATCTACCCACACTGGGTAAAAGGGTCAAACTCTGCTCCAATTAATTCATACCCACCGCTTTGCACCATTTCTCTCACCCTGGATAATACCAAATCTTTTGGGCGTCCACCCTCTCACTTGTTCTGATCAAGGTTATGTCTACATTCTTGAGCATCAGGACTTTCCTTCAACTTAGAGGATCTGTGTTTCCATGATCTTTGCCGGTTTCGCTTGTAGATGATGTTGTATTCATTGACTCTTAGTGTCACAGCCCATCACTGGATCCTAAGAGATGACATTTGGAGTGTGCAACTATAAATGAACACAGACAATGGTATGTCTTTTGCCTGCTGGCATATTATTCACTGAACTGCCCAGTTTCCATGACAACACACAGATACATTTCTACGGCCCCAGGTACGGGGTATCCCAAGGGACATATTACATGGGGAACAGCTTCTAACTTAATAAATATAGACAACTAGGGTTTATGGTCCGTAATGATAGTTCACCTCCGACCATACAAACTTTTTCAAACTTTTTCAAAATCCGATTCAAACTCTGTGACATAAATCCAATGGATCTTTCACCACCATCCGGCATCTTATGCGAAAGAAATGCAGCTTTAGTGTAAGTTCTCCCAGGAAGACTCTGCTACTGGGTTAGGGTTAGATAGGGTTAGCCTAACCCTTACCAATATTATTCATTTTTAAAATATTAAAATTATATTCGAGTAGCGAAGTTCGGAGTCAAAGCCTGATTAGAAAAAAACACTTGCAAATCGTATTGCTACATTAGTCAGTGTCCCGTCTGTCCATTTCCTTTAGAGCAATCAAGCACAGGTGCATTAATGCTGATGTTAGAAGCCGTGGCTTGAGTATCTGATTGTAGATAAGCATGTTTTTACATCCTGTAGGATCTTTATCACTTGAAACACAAAGCTGATTATAGTGTGTGTGTGTGTGTGTGTGTGTCTGAGAGATACTCAGACCCTTAATTTAAAGTGACTTTATCAAACATTCCTCTGCAGAATAATGTAATAATTCAGTGACAAATTATGTTGATGGTCCACTTTAGACATTCTACCAGCTATACATAATTTTGCAAATACATATAAACTAACTCCCCCCACCTACATTTCCTGCAGGTACTGAGACTCAAACCCACGACCTTCAGTTTAGTCTAAAAGTCACGGACATTTCATACATACACCTTTTGCAGTGCGTATGCGGTCCATATCTTTTTCCGTACCCATGTTAACAGGTTAGAGCTTTCACACTGCACACGGATGCAGTCCGTCAATCCGTTCCAGTAGATAGGCATGCGTCTGTCAAGAATGACAATGCTTGGGTAGTTCACATTAGTCCATGTTGGTTAACTTCATCCATCTTTCCTTCAACTTTAGAAGGTTGTTGGTGTGGTCTAGTTGTCTTCCTTTATGAAGTTGAGCCCTCCACTGATCCCGATTCCTTGATGCTACGGTCCATGATTCAGGTTGAATGCCAAAGTCTACAAGATCTCGCTTGAGTACATCTTTAAAGCGAAGCTTTGGTCTACCAGTGTGACGAGTTCCCTCTGCCAGAACGCCATGGAGGATAGACTGAGGGATGCAGGAAGGTGGCATTCTGTTTACATGTCCTGCCCATCTGAGACGAATAAATTTGAGCCTAGATGATAGAGGTCCTGAATTAGTTATCTTAAAGAGTTCCTCGTTTGTCATCTTGTCTTCCCAGGTTTTTCCTATGATGAACCGCAGGTTTCTGGTGTGAAAAGCACTGAGTCTACTTTCTTGTTGGCGATAGGTTGGCCAGCTTTCTGCTCTGTAGAGGAGAATGCTCAGGACATAGGCTTCATAGATTCTGACTATAGTTCGGACAGACAGGTACTTATTCCACCAGACTCGTTTAGTGAGTCTTCCAAAGGTAGAAGCTGCTTTACCAATTCTGGTACCCAATTCAAGATCAAGAGTTGCATTTCGAGTTATTGTAGAACCCAAATAAGTGAACTTTTCATCTTCTTTAAGTGGGGTCTCATTGATTGTAAATGTATGAGAGTCATGGGCATGTGACATTGTAACAGTCTTTTCCAGTCGAATGGTGAGTCCAAATTTGTCACATGATTCGGCTAATCGATCTATCAGGATTTGATGCTGATCTGGAGATGACGCGCATAAAGCAGCATAATCGGCGTAGAGTAGTTCACGCACAACAAATTGATGAGTCTTTGTTTTAGCTTTAAAACGAGACAGATGGAAGAAATTACCATCGTTACGTGACAATAGACAGACACCAGTGTTGTTGTCCAGTCGTTCCAGTAGTGGTGCGTATACAGCAGTTCAGAGATCGTTTCCGAGTCTATTTCTGTGCTGCAAACTTAGAAATAAAAGTGACAGCGCACAGTTCATGGTCAAAATGAACACAGATTGACCTGGACATGTAGTAGTTTCACCATAAACACATTTAATTCAATATGTATTAATCTCATCATAAAACATTTAATTAAATACTTCTTTTCATCTTTTTAAGGAAGAAAAACTACAATTTACCTCAACAAGGACATAATGAACGACACTCGTCTTATTTGTGGAGGTAGAAAAACAAGTTCTTCGTGACATGCAAGATTTATTGTATTAAAATTTAAATGCAAAAGAAAAGGCACGAGTGTCAGCTTTTTTGTCAATTTTAAGTTTTAATTTAAAATGTTTGCGATTCTAATATAAATACATGGTTAAATATTTGACTCTTGCTTGAGAAACTTAATATATATATAAGGAATGCATGGAATTATATGCCTGTTGTTTAAATTGTGTTTAGACGTGAATGCGTCCATTCAAGTTTGTAAAAGTGTACAAAGAGAATATCAATGCTGACAAAACTGTTATTTTAATAAAAGTTTCTACATAACCTCTAAATTTGAAAGAAAAATAGAGAGTGTTTGTGGTACAGCCGCGGATCAGTTGCAAACGCAGCATACAGTATGTGAAAGCACTTTAGCACATTGCTCCTAGACCGCATACGCACTGCACACGGAGTACGTGTGAAACGGCCACAACTACCCCGTCTGCTTTTCATGTGTGTTTTTGTTCTGTAATCAGTTATTTTTGTTCATTTCCTTTTGCTGTTTTTATTCTTCTACTGTCCAGTCTGTAACTGATGGGTTAGGGTTGATTGATTTTGTCTCATCCCTCTGCTCCTCCTTGTGTTTGTGTCTACAGTCCTCCCTTCATCCATCTGTCATCTCAGATCAGAGGAAGAGTGCAGAGTCGGACGTGACCCTCATCTCCAGCCTTCTCTCAGTCTGTGTGTTGCTGTGGTGGAGAGTGTCGGGACCCAAGTGTGTTTTCATGCATTGGCTGCTGGTTTGATGCACGATGCCTCCCGCACAGCGTCAGCCGGCAGGAAGAGGCCGAAACAGGACACATCTTCATCTGCTGCTCTTCTTACTTGGTGTGCTACAAACACGTGGATACATTCAGATCCCTCCGGATTGTAAGTACCTTCCCATCTGGACTTTAAACCTCACTCAGAAACTTAACGAAGCTTACCAACTCACAAAATTAAATGGGCATGGCCTACGTAAATACGTTCCCTTTTGAGAATGGTCACTTCGTGTTGTGTAGCTAGTACGCAGTGGGGATGCAATGTAAAACGCAACACAATAGCAACTGGCTGAATAGCGGGAGCTTAGGACCACCCCAAGGCTTGACAGAACAAGCCATAATCAGTCTCCCAGTAAATGACACTAACCAGACAGAGTCAGGTTTCGTGAATAAAAAATGGGGCTCATAACCGTCCTAGGACTACTTGGGCTTATGGACATTAACATGCTAGTCAGTATAAAATCAAACACCGTCAGGTTAAATATCATGAGAGGACACTGGCGTGCAGAAGACTTACCTCCAGATTCTAAAATCTGACAATGTGAACGACGAGGACCAGCCGGCTGCTGCACAAATGTCTTGAATTAGCACATCACTGGACCAAGCCCACGAAGATGCTTCTCGTGGAGTGGGCTTTAATGCCTATGAGACAACCTGTCCCACCGAGGCGTATGCCAGCGAGATGGCGTCCACTATCCATCTGAATAATCTCTGCTTCCATCTAAACTACCCTGTGGTGCGGCTGCCGAAATAAACTCTGACTGCCTAAATGGCGCAGAACGCTCAAAGTATATTCTTCTGAGGGTGGAAGTGCAAAAAAATGTAATAACCTGATCTCTGAACAGTGTTAAGAGCACCTTAGGTACATAACCGTGCATTGGCTTGAGAATGACTCTGGAGCCATTTATCCCAAATTACTAACAAAATCCCAGAAAACTAACAAAATACAGGTGTGAAAACAAAACAACAATTCCAGAAACCAAGCTACCAAACCAACTCGTTTTGTACTCGCTCCTCTTTATTATGTATAATGGAAATGTTTACACCAAGTGTGGTGAGCTGCTAAAAAGTTGCAACAAATCATAATAAAAATTGTCCCGTTATTTTGATGTTTTATCTCATGTTCTCTGCTGAACTCATTCTGTCTAAAGAGATCAAAAATGCCCGAGACACATGGACTGATTTGAGCTTGTGATTTTACATGAATCTGTTTCTTTCTCTCACATGGATAGAAAACTAAGGGCTTGTGCATGACTCTCTCTAACCCTGTTCTTGCTCTCTCTCTCACTGCAACCCCTGTTTCCTTCTGCGGCTCTATATTAGACACATATAGAAACCGTAAGTACATTGACTTCCTCTTTATGCATGCTCCTTTATTTCTGTCTCTGTGTATGAGTGCATCTTACTGCTGATTATTTACATTATAACTTCTACAAAATAGTTTTTCTTGTGCTATGAGACAATATGTTATTTAATGTAATCAAACTTACAAACAAGAGATCACTATTTTTTATTCAAAAGTTTTTCGGTGTTAGAAATAATGGACACAATGAGAAAATACCAGTTTTACAATATTTCAGGAGGATTTATTGTCGGAAGTAACAGTTACTCTCACAGCCATCTGAACTAAACCTTTACTCAAAACATTGATCTGCTTTCTGTTCCAACAATGATTCGCCCAGTCAAAGAAGCTCCAACGATCACGACTCAGCCCAAGTCTCACACTGCTTTCACTTTGGATGACGTCAATCTGGCCTGTGAGGCAACTGGAAACCCGACGCCCAGGTAAGTGTAAGCTCGCTTAGAACCCACATAGCAACATTCTGACGGCCCACATCTGGCACATGTGGAAAGATGATCTGACACACATGCATTTTGGAATGCCAGCCCTTGGGTGGCTCACTCCTGTTGAGTTAGCCAAAAGCAAAGAAATAATCCAGAACTGGACCTTCTCTGAGCCACACAATCTGTGTATATTAAATATGGAGTCATCTCAGCCTTAAAGGGCACCTATTATTATTAATTATATACACAGACATCCTACGACGACAACAACTTTAGACGCATTTGTTGTTGAATTGGTTGACATCGACTGAAATGACTATTGTGACTATATGGAAACATTTATTATAGCTTATTCAGGGCAGTGGATTTTGCATGGAAACTTTAGACCAGCACTGTATATATTCCTTTGTTTTTTATTATCTTTGTCTTTATCTGCTGTAGTTTTGAGATGGTCTTTCTGTTCTTGTCTCCCATGGACAGTTTCCGTTGGGTCAAAGATGGAAAGCAGTTTGGGGAGGTTCTGCTGGGGTCTGGAATCCTGACAGCGGGTCTAGATGAGGAGCTGAGTTCGTATAATGGCTCATACCGCTGCTATGCGGCGAACGAGCTGGGAACGGCCGTCTCAGACCTGGTGCACCTGATCACAGAGCGTAAGTCTGTCCTCAAGGAACATCTCACCGGCTCAGTGTCTGGAATGACTTGGTGCTCTAAATATTTGTTACTATCTCTGGTGTGCTTTACTCTGCATTATATGCCACACTTCTGTATGCATGGGCTACCTGGTGACCTATCCTCATTTCCCAAGTGTCAAATGTGCAGCACCCTGCTTTCAGTCACTGATCTGGGTGTTTTAAAAGAATAAACCTAAAATTACATAGCTAAATCAAGCACAACAGACTATATAACAATATACTATAACAACAAACATTATACACATACTAAGACTCAACCGTAAACAAGTCAACAGTATAGCTCAGAATAGATTGGCATGTATGCGATCCACCGATTCAAACCTACTGTGTGTAGGGACAAAAACAATGTCCAGGCAAGCAATTCCTGCTTGAGTGTTGGAAGGAACTGTGAAGATCACAGTTCTGTCAGGACCAATATCATCAAAGATGATTGACAGTAAGCATACAGCTTGGATAGACATTGGTATGATTCTGTTCTGGGCAGCCTAGCAAGGATAAGAGAGGACTCCCTTAGGGTAAACAGAATAGAACCAACATAAATTTATTGCAAATTTGAATAATGTTCAATAATTTTATGACAACATAATTGGAGATAAGTGAGTCTGATTCAAAGAGGAATATCAGAAGGCTAAATATCCTGACTGTGGACAAGAGGAGCTGGTGATAGAGGAGGGTAATTAGCTCCTGATCCACATGATAAAGCTGCTGAATAATACCTAGTGGACCTTATATAGGGATATTGTGATAGGCGTCATATCCCGATATGTAGACGTGGATCAGCTGAGAATCAGGTGACGCGAGCTTGACTGATGTGACCTGCCGTAACTAACACTACACTTGATATCTACATAAAAGGCTGGATTGCTCATGAGGTCATAAAAACATTCCATTGAACAAAAAGGAAATCATCTGCATTTAATGAGAAAATATCACTTTACAAGTCAACATTTGTATATCTTAAGTCTCCCAATACAATCTTACAATGCAAATGTCCTAAACATTAAAATGGTTATTTGTTTAAAGTCTAGATTTTCCTGGAACTTATTAATAGTTAATTAAGGCAGCCGCGAGCATCGAGTTCGATGAGCTGCCCACCGTCGCCACCGACAGCAGTCGCCACCGACCTTGCCCTCCGGGCGATGAAGGTGACCGTACACTCTCTGGGTCTAGTGATGTCCACAGCCGTGGTCCAGGAGAGACACCTCTGGCTGAACCTGGCTGACATGAAGGAGTCCGAGCGGTCTCGGCTGCTCGACTCCCCCATGTCCCAGGCCGGCCTTTTTGGCGGTTCAGTCGAAAGCTTCGCCCAACAGTTCTCAACTGCACAGAAACAGACTGAGGCCATTCAGTCGGTCGGGCATGCGCCTCAGACTGTACGCAGCCGAGGGCATCCTCCCGTGACTCCCGCCCCTCCTGCCCAGTCCAAGCAGCAGCCTTCACCCGGGCCCGGTCATGGAGGAAGTCACAGGAAGACGCCCCAGCTCTCTCCTGCCCCACCCCCCGCCTAAACGCCGGGCCAAGCGGCGCTCCTGAGACTGACTGCTCTGGGATCATGAATGCTACGTCACAGGAGATGTTTCCTTTTCCCGCTGCTCACCCACGGGTGGGCAGCACCCTGAATTGGTTAAAGAAAGAAGTAGCACACTAATTTCTGAGCACACAGAGTTCTTGGATGACACGGTGCTCTGTTCCCAAGCCGTGCACACCTTGTCCTCCTCCTGTCCCAGAGTCGGATGACAGTGCGCGCCGTCCTCGGACCGTACCACTCTCATCCCCCTCTGTCACCAGCCCCTTGGCAGAGCAGACCCCTGCGGGACTTTCTTCCTCCCCTGGTCTCCTCTGTCAGGATGCCATCTGTGAACGGGCCAGTCATTACGATTCTCCCTCGTCACAGACCGTTCCTACGGTTTGCTTTCGAGGGACAGGCATACCAGTACATGGTTCTCCCTTTCGGGCTAGCCCTGTTTCCTCTCGTCTTCACGAAGGTCATCGAGGCAGCCCTTGTTCCCCTCCGGAAACACGGGGTTTGCATCCTGAATTACCTCAACGACTGGCTGATCCTAGCTCACTCTCGAGATCCGGTTTACGAACACAGGGATCTAGTGCTCCAGCACCTAGCTTGTCTGGGCGTTGGGGTCAACTGGGAAAACAGCAAATTTTGCCCCATGCAGAGGATCTCTTTTCACGGTATGGATATCGACTCGGTCGCCATGTCCATGCAGCTTACAAACAAGTGTGCGCCGTCACTGCTGACTTGCCTGAGACAGTTCGAGGGCAAGAGTGTGGTTCCACTGAAACTTTTTCAGAGGTTCCTGGCGCATATGGCATCCACAGCTTCAGCAACGGCGCTCGGATTGCTTCATATGAGACCGCTTCAGCATTGGCTTCACGACCGAGTCCCAAGGTGGGCATGGCAACACTGCACTCTCCGAGTACCAGTTACTCCGACCCCGTGGAAGAACCTCAGTTTTCCACGGGCTGGTTTGTCCCTGGAACGAGCTTCCGGGCATGTTGTTGTAATGACAGATGCCTCTGCCATGGGCTGTGGTGCCATGCGCAATGGACTTGCTGTCGCGGGACAGGACCTGGACAGGACCTCAGCTCCTATGGCACGTTAATTGCCTCGAGTTGCTGGCTGTAAAGCTCGCTCTACCCCGCTTCTGAGCCGTGCTCAAGAACCAGCATGTGCTACTTCGAAAAGACAATACTGCAACTGTAGCGTACAACAACCATCAAGGTGGTTTGCACTCCCGCCGTATGTCACAATTTGTCATGACCTTATCGATGGTAAGTCTTTGGGGAAGCACGACCTGATTGTCAGGTTCCTGAGAGGAGCAAGGAGACTGAATCCTTCTCGCCCACCCATCAAGAGGGTAGGGGACCTACACACATTCTCCATTGACGAAGCATGCCTGCCTGGAATTTGGGCCAGGGTACTCTCACGTGATCTTGAGACCCCGGCCTGGATATGTGCCCAAGGTTCCTACCACTCCCTTCCGGGACCAAGTATTGAACCTGCAAGCGCTGCCCCCGGAGGAGGGAGACCCAGCCTTGGCACCTCCGTGCTTACGGAGACAGAACACAGTGTTTCAGGACCTCTGACCAGCTCTTTGTCTGTTATGGTGGGAGTCAGAAGGGAAGGGCTCTCTCAAAGCAGAGGTTGTCTCACTGGATAGTGGACGCCATTGCTTTGGCATACCAGCAGCAAGGTCAACCGTGCCCCCTTGGTGTGACTGTCCACTCCACCCGGAGTGTGGTGTCCTCTTGGGCTCTAGCGCATGTTGCCTCGCTAACAGACATCTGCAGAGCTGCAGGCTGGGCGACACCTAACACTTTCACTAGATTCTATAATCTCCGAGTGGAGCCAGTGTCCTCTCATGTGTACCCGCTTCAACCAGCTAGTGCCGCACCTGCTCAGGTGTCTTCACTTGACAACGAAAGGGAACATCTCGGTTGCATATGTAATTCTCGTTCTCTGAGTAGGGAACGGTGACGTTCCGTCTTCCTGCCACCTTCCGCTGTGCCACGGGGATTGCCGGGCCTCCGTCTTGGCTCCTCAGCAAAGAAACATGCCTGATTTGCGTTCAGCATCCTCCTTAATTACCTATGAGGTGAGGCGGAGTTACGCTATCTAAAATCTGCAGACCCATGGCATTTCTTTGCCATTGGATCTTTTTTATATTGACTGAAGCTGAGAGGCTTTCTAAGCGAAAATCCCATTCGTCGTCATCCGTTCCCTACCAAGGGAACAAGGGTTACATATACAGTATACGTAGGGTTATAGAGACAGTTTTTGTGATGACCTATACATGACAGGACCCTTTGGATCAATAGTGAGTTGAATTAACTGAACACTGAACATTCTTTACATAGATACATTAAAGTGTTATTTCTATTTCACAGCCATCCCAACCTTGGCCAGAGAGAGGAAGCAGAAACGAAGAAAGTTTGAGGAGGGAGAAAGCACAGTCCTCTACTGTAACCCCCCAGAGAGCTCTGACGCTCCCTTAATACACTGGATGGACAAGAGTAAATTTCCTAACAAGTCTTATCCTGGCTAACTAAATTACCCTGCATGACACTTCAATTGGTTGAACTAAATCACATTCCCGTCTTTCTTTTTGTCAGATTTGAAACACATTCCTCTGAGTGAGCGGATGACCATAAGTCTGGACGGAAACCTGTACTTTGCCAACTTACTAGTCAATGACAGCAGAGAAGACTTCACCTGCCATGCCCAATACACCACTGCCAATGTCATCCTGCCTAAAGAGTCCATCGCCATCACCGTCACAGCCTGTGAGTGAACCTTCTTCTGCCAGTGATTAGAACACATTACACAGTTTATTTTATAACAGAACAACCCAGGGATGCTTTACAAAGCAGAACAAAAAGAAGGGGACTGAAGCATGCCCAAACAGGGAAAAAAAAGCATTGAAAAAGCATCAAAAATAGCATTCAAGTGATAAATTGCGGCAAATGGTGTATGTAGAACCAATTGTTCATTATTGACTAAAACACAGTGTGTGATTAACCTAAATTTATATTCCATATAATTGTCATAGAAATGCACAATTGACAGTAATTTTCATATGCGTTTTTTCTTATTCGTGATTCAGTGGTTCTGAATTGTCAAACACCATTCAAACTGCTTGCTACGGATGTGAAAAATGCAGAAAATTGAACCCGATCAGATTTTTTTTAATGACGGATGAAAGTTTCGGAGACAATGTGCAAGCGTGATTGACATAACCTGAGGTAGTATTTATTTTTTAACGTGCGGAAATTTCGGACGTGAATTTCGGACTCAGTGTACAATTGCCTTAAGCATAAGTATTCTGCTAACTTCTATAAATCTGTAAAAACACCATTAACACAAACATAATTGTGACAGATTACTGATATCCATTGTTGGGGAAAGTTAATTTCAAAAGTAATGTTTACAATATTGCATTAGCCTACTCCTTACGAAAGTGGCTAATTGCGTTAGTTAGTAACTTTTTGTGTAAAGTAATAACGTGCACAGCGGTATATCCGGTGAAGGCCTAAGGATGCTCGATAACTTCCGCCGATCGTAGAGTCCAATGCAATACCGAGAATTTATATTGAATTTTATCGTATGATCTTTTCTCATGAAATTATCTTATGAATTTTAACTTAACATTTAATTACTACAGGTTTGTGTAATATTCAGAGATTGCCTTTCACAAATTTTATTAATTTGAAGGAATACTTAACCTGTTTTTTTTTGTGAAAGTGAGATTCTCACATTTAGTCCAGACCTACAATGAGCATCACATTCACACTGAACGCATCTGCCGACTCAATCACGAGCCTCTCAACATGAGGACAGGAGAGAATCTCTTCTCTTCTCTATTCTCTCTATACATTGGGGAAACAAATTAACTTGAGTTACTTATTAGAAAACATAACTCAGGTATATTGTTGTAAATTTAAAAGTAATGTGTTACCCTACTAGTTTCTTCAAAAAAGTAACTCAATTTGTAATGTGTTACCCTCAACACTGCTGATTTGTTTTGAAATCATGGAGGTCCAAGCTTTAGTCTCCCAATGGTTAGTCCAGTTTATTTTTCAACTGTTCATGAGCAGGGATACTAAAATGTGCTAGTACAATCTCTAGTTTTCATGAAGCCCAGACCTGATCTTAAGAATGAACTGGAAGGCCGACTTCAGGCCAGGATTCATTGCCCAGTACTTTGATTCTTACTTCACACTTGTTTAAATAAGTGTGGCAAAAACAGGCAATAAGACATCAAACATGTTGAAGTTTCCCTTCATTTTTGGCGAAAGGGAACGCAAGAGAGCCTTTTGAAGTGGATAAAACTTAGTTGTGGGATTGAATGGTGTTCTTCTGTTTTCACAGCAAATTCAGTGGCGAAGAGCCGGCGGCCGCAGATGGTCCAGCCCGCAGGATCCCACAGCTCTTATCTGGTGCTCAGGGGCCAAACGCTGACTCTAGAGTGTATCCCGGAGGGCCTGTGAGTGTTCAGACAATCTCTTATCATACCTGCTGGGTTTAAAACAAACCACTGTTCAAATGAAATCTGCTGTACTGCACCTCTGATTATTATTACACTCACATTAACATGGGAATTCTGTCTTTTTCTGTTTTAAGGGCAATTCAAATGTTAGCTTTAATATCATATCATATTAAAATGTTACGTTTATGAACATGTTTACAGTACACTACAGACACTACATCTCTACCGTTGACACGTCATGTGGGTTGGAGATGTGTTGGGTTCCTCAAATGCTCAAGTTTTATTTCATCTTTCATTGACTTTGCGTTGGCTACTTGGGATTGAGAACCCGTAGTAACACTAAAGTGTTACTACATGATCTAGTCATAAATTTGTGAAACCACAAACTAAAGTCATTTCGGTAACGCTTCCTTTTACAGTCCAGTTACCCATGTAAATACTATGTACTTATTTTAGTAACTACAATTACTGGGTAATAACTAGTACTAACCCTGAACCTACCCCTAAACCTACCCCTGTTCCATGTACTTACCTTATATTAGACAGTACTTTCTAGGTAAGTACACTGTAAGTACTGTACTGTAAAAGGAAGCGTTACCGTCATTTCAAGCGTTTGAGATTTTTGGTGAACTTTAGTATACTTTTAGAAAATGTCTTTAGTAACACTTGAGTCATTACTATAGTTCCAGTGGTCTTCACTTTATAATACGGATCCAAATAATTAGTAATTCCCACAGAAGGATGTAGTAACACTTTCATCTGCGCACTCTTACTTACTAGTTTGTTAATCAGAGGTTTTTTTTAGGTAATAGTAGTTACTAGATTGTTAATAAACTTTTTCAGTAGTTCTCTGGGACACATTAAAAAAATAGTAGTTATTCATTAGTTAATAGTGAAGGACCACTTTCGTCTGTGCGCTATTACTTACTAGTTCGTTGATCAGAGTTTCTTGTTAGTTGATAATAGTTAGTAGATTGTTAATATTGTGTTACTTATTGGTTAGGTAACACTTTATATCGATAGTCGACTTTAGACATTCTACTAACTATAAGTAACCTTTCAACTACATGTCAACTGTCATTAGAGTATTAGAAGACTGTCAGCTTAATATCTGCCAACAATTTATTTTGTTGGTCCCCCAACAGACATTTAACTGACTACAAGTAACTTGGCGACTACAAGTAAATTTATTCTCCTAGCCCAAAGCCTAACACCTAACCATAACCTAACAGTCTACTGACAGTCTACTATAATATACTAATTCTCTAATGAGAGTTACTTGACATGTAGTTGAAAAGTTACTTATAATTTATAGAACATCTAAAGTGACTATCGAAATTAAAGTGTAACCATTGGTTCTGGTGTAGTTATTCATTAACAAAGGAACCATATTCTAAAGTGTTACCGTATATTTTTGTATATTTTTCTATTTTCTCGAAAACGACAAATGTTACCCACATTGCATTGTTTTCCATGGCATATTACTGTTTTGATGGTAAGTGATCTTTTGCTGTTAGAATTTGGCCATTTTTTGTACAGCAAGGTTTAACAGAGTTTACTAGTTATTCGTCGTTCTTGTGAATTATTATTATTAGAAGAATAGAAGCAGATTATTAGTATTAATGGCACTTTGCAGATCTCAATTCTTCTTACCTTTCCTACCACTGGAAAGGGATCAGTAGGCTCATATCTCTCAGAATATAGGATCATTTAACTAGCAAGAAGTCTTGTTAGGGATCCCTTTGATAACTAATAACTATTCCTCTGATTAAGACCGACTCCAGAAGTACAGTGGGAAAAGATGGACAGCCCTCTCTCTCCCAGCCACGTGGAGGAGCTGCACCACGGCCGATGGCTGAAGATCAAGAGCGTGTTGGAGACGGATGATGGCGAGTACGTCTGCACCGCCACAAACAGCCAGGGCTCCATCAGGCATCACTACACCGTCACAGTCGAGGGTAAGACACACACTGGCCTTTATGCACAGAATGATTATGGCATCGCCAAAAACACCTGATCAACTTCCTCTTGGCTTGGCCCCTAACAACTGCACTCTACAATAATACAGTTACAGCAACCAGTGAGAGTTTAACGTTAAAACCTGCTTGTCAGGTATTCATCAGTGTCTAAATTGACTCATTTGTTTTCATTCACTCAGTCAAGTGGACTATATTAGTGAACCAATGTTGGGGATAGTGAATGAGGGTATTGGGTGTGATTTGGAACACATGCTGTTAATTCAGAGTATACTTCCGTAGGCTACATTCTCTAAAACAAATATTACCCACAATGCATTGTTTTCTACAGTATAGATTTACAGTATGGTATTTCTACAGTATAGTTTTAATGAAAAATCCAGTCACTGTCAAAGTTTTACTGTGAACCATAAAAGTTCATGAAATGAAAATAACAGAAGAGAATGAAGTCTTGTTTTAAAAACTACACTGACTAACAAAATTAAAGTACTGATCTCGTCATGGTCACCCTGGTTTAGAAAAGTATGAAAGTTTGGTTTTGATGGTTTGCAGCTGCTCCGTACTGGACCAGGTTGCCTGATGACCAGCTGTACGCCCCAGGAGAGACTGTGCGACTGCAGTGTCAGGCTGATGGGATACCAACCCCAATCATAACATGGAGTATCAATGGAGTTCCTATCACAGGTACACAAAACGCTCCATTTCATCTCTTCATCTACACTGTTAGACCCTCCTAGACTTTATTCCAGTAAAACACTGGCAACACATGTAAAAACTGCCATGTATGCACTAACATCTATAATGCACTAGTGATGTGAGCAATATATTACTATGAACTAATTTAATTTGAGATCACTGAATAATATTGTAAATAAAGACCATTAGACCAGCAGCTACACAGTCACCGCCTGTTAAATAAAGCAACAAGCAGTATATCATCAGTCAACTGGACTGGACACAGACTTTGAAAAGTGTCCGTTTATTCTCTCTATTACGTAATCTGCCTCTGTGAGAGCTGGTATCAGATAACTTGAAGTGAATCGTTGTAGTTAAACGAATGGATAATCACAATGCTGAAATTACAGTACAAATTTAGAACTGAAACAAATGGAGGCTTCAGACAATGTTTCTCCTTGTAGACCTAAAGGCTTCTGTTGTTGTGTGTTGTAGAGACGGATTTGGACCCCAGACGGCAAGTGAGTTCTGGGACTCTGATCCTGAATAAAGTTCAGTACAGCGATACAGCGGTCTATCAGTGCATGGCCACCAATAAACACGGCAATATCCTGGTCAACACACACATCCATGTTGTTGGTGAGTGTTCTAGGTGTAAACTCTGATCAAATGCAGTTTGATTATTAGTGTATCTTCACTCGACGCAGTAGAAAGAAGGGGAATGATGTCACTCCAGAAAGAGTTCAAATGATGTAATGTGTGCTTAAAAAGGAGTGGAGCGTCATTTCGTACCAACATAACAACATACTGATTGTTTTCGTGAGATATATTTCTATAACGGTTGTACCTGGCCTTGTGTTGGTCAGAGCTGCCTCCTCAGATCCTGACGGCGGACGGGCTCATGTACGTTACCACAGCGGGGAAAACCGCCCAGCTGGAGTGCCGGACCTTCGGTTCCCCGCTACCCAGAGTGGACTGGTGAGAATGGGGACTGCTGTTCAATATTTAATCAAAACGCTTAGAAGATTATATATATCATCGCTATGTAGTTTTCGCTTAACTCTTTCCCCGCCTTTTTTGATCATTTTCACAAACACATCATGGCCCTCAGATTATTTTTTTATGACTATCTGAACATGCAACTTGAATGTATGTAAGTGTCACATAAAAACAAAATTTGGGGCAAAAAGCTGAGGGAATCAAATTTTTGTCAAAAACTACATCCAGTCCTGGGTCAACATTTCAAGACAAGTGGAGCAGAAACATTTGAGAAAGATGAATGCCCTGTTAATAAAGCAGACTGAGTGGGTTTTTGAGGTTTGTCTACAGATAAATATAAGTGATGTTGTCGTGTGTGTTTAATCCAGTGCGAATGTTAATGTTTGCAGGGAGATTGTAGACGCTGGTCCAGCTCTTGCTAATCCTAAAATGTCTCAGATGGCCAATGGAAGTCTTCAGATCAGTAGCGTGAGCAAAGAGGACAGCAAAATGTACAAATGCTCAGTGGGAGACAGCAACACGAGCATCATTGCTGAGCTGAATGTCTTGAGTAAGTGTTTAAATCATCATATACACAGATTGTGTGGCTCAGAAGGTCCAGTTCTGGATTATTTCTTTGCTCTTGGCTGACATGTGGCATTGCTATGGCCAGCGTGTGGCCCAGATCTGGCAAACAGGAGTGAGCCACCCATTCCACGCTGCATGTGGGCCAGATCACCTTCTCACATGGGCCAGATCTGGGCCGTCACAATGGGTAGGCTACTGTTGTAGATGATGCCTTTTTCTAAATTACCGGCAATAGTTTGTGCAGTAATTTAGAGTCGGTTAATGTTAAAGTAATAGGTCATGCCAACAAAAGCCAATAACAATAGATTTCAAATCCGTGGAGATGTTTCCACAGGGAGGGAAGAAGTCCTTAAGAAATCTGCTGAACACTCACATTCACAAACATACATGTCTCACCACACGATCCATCCCTGACACATTTCATCTCGTATATGCTATTGTGCCACAGTATGGAAGTGAAATGAGTCATGAATGTCTTTTCATGTCTCCAGACAGAACTAAGATTGTAGACCCTCCCCAGGATCTCCGCGTTGTACGTGGAAATGAGGCTGTTTTGCAGTGCAAATATACAGTGGACCACATGTTTAAAGATCCCACAGTTCAGTGGAAGAAGGACGGACACAAGATCACATCTTCTGATAAGTAAACACACAATTTAAAATCTACCAACCTCGTCAATTGATAGTGCACGTTTTCTGTTGACTCTGTTCTTGTTTCTTTAATATTGAGTATAATATTGTGTAAAAGACATTTAAATGTAGTCATTATTATTTGCATTAATTCAATGGCACAATATGTAAGATCTTTGGATAAAAATAACATTTATAGACAGAACATGAATCATTGTTATATAGTTAATACTGTGAATTGCTTATTTTCTTGAAGCTACTGTAGCAAAGGCTTTATACCTGTAATAATTATCATTGCCAAATTTCAGGATTTTAATGGATTTTGGACAGTAATTTTAATCTGTAATTTTAAGCATTTTACTGACAGGTTTATAGTTATACCAAAAATCAGAAATCTCACACTCCTTACCTTCTGCATTTTAGAAGCATTTCCTTTTCCTCAGTCGAACGATTACTCTCATCTAACCGCTGAAAAGATGTAGGAAGGGGCTCGATATTTCGCGAGACCTTTTAATTTTTATAAGCCTTAATTCGTGAATTCGTAATTGGCGCGTTTCACCTTCAGTGTACATTGCATGTGACGTCTACGTTCGTCAATAAATAAACTGCACGTGTCTTGCGGAAGAACACTGTTGCCGGAGCTACTTCTCTCCATTGATGTCTATGGCGAGTCACGCAGGCACTGGGCAACTCCGCACCCGAGTCGACCTCAATAAAATAGTCCGAATATAAACACTTATTATAGGCGTATCGTAGTGATTTAGGATAAATCAAAAACACGGTTTGGAAAATGGATTCATGATGTAGCCTACTTTTTAACATAAGTTACGTACTGCATCAGCTGATACAACAGCATTCTGTTGCCCACTCGCTCATATGCGACCACATACAATTTTAACTCGCACATTCTCAAAAAACGGTCGCATATGCGACCAATTTGGTCGCAGTCTGGAACCCTGCATCCAGTCTCAGCGTCATCAAGCTACACCTTTAGGACTAAAAAAATAGGCGACCTCTAGTGGCGAAAAACTGCATATTGTGCATATACACAGTATCTAATGGCTTGCCATTTTATCGCAGATTGGCCACTAAGGGATCAAAACAATCCCACGAATATCTGAACGTTGAAAATCGCAATAACTTCAATGCAGTGTTGGTAAAACCAGATTGTCGAATGTTGGTAAATGGAAAAATGGACTGCATTTATATAGCGCTTTCACAGACCCAATGGCCTCCAAATCGCTACACATTTTGCCTCACATTCACCCATTCATTCACCCATGGTGGTGTCAGGTGGAACCGGGGATTGAACCACCAACCTTCTGGTTTGTAGACAATCGACATGAGCCACTGCCGCCCCGAATGCTGAACGTCATCAACTGTTCTGGCGTCCGTCCACTTCCTCAACTCCACCAACATGATGTAGGCATCTAGCCACCGTACTCATCACCCAGGCATTAGCGGTCCCACTGGGTTTATCTCAGCTTGAGTTGAAGCTGCGTCATCGAGCCCCCCCACTGCGGACAGCAAGCCAAACACGCTTAACCTACTTAGCTAAAAGATTATATGGGCAAAGGAACTCGGGAACTCGTTGAATGCATTGCATTGTGTGGATGAATTCCATATTTTGGTGGCTTTGCCAGTGTTAAATGTTTGGGTTTTCCACACGGTTGCAGGTACATTGCATCCCAACATGGCCCTCTGAATGTGATGAATGTTCAGATGGAGGACACAGGAGTCTACAGCTGTGAGATCAGCACTAAACTGGACTCAGACAGCGCCGCTGGCTCCATCACCGTAGTGGGTGAGTCTGGCTCTTCCAGTTAGACATGATGCAGTTTTACATTTCATTGCTTTTGAAGCACGATCATGTGTTTGACGCTCCTCAGATAAACCTGATCCTCCTCACTCGCTGGAGTTGTCTGAAAAGATGGACCGTAGCGTCACCCTCTCCTGGATGCCAGGCGCTGATAACAACAGTCCCGTATCTGGTAATTATGATCAAATCATTGACTGTTTTCATAACAGCCTAATAAAATCATCACCATCACCATAGAAATAAAGTGTAACTGAAAGTTAAGGCTTAATGTAAAAATCTTACAGTGACTGTAATTTCGTAATGTTTGTAGGAAGGTATGGCTTTAATATTCAATCTGAACCTCTTATACATCCACTGAGGAAAACAAAACATCCAGACTCTCGACAGCAGACATTCGTTGTTCGATTTGTGAATGGACGTGTTTTGTTCATTCTGATCATCTGGCCTTTGGTCTCTGTTGTCCACCAGAGTTTGTTCTAGAGATGAGAGAGGAGCAGGATCCAGCAGGATCGTCCCGCTGGGAGAAGTTTGAGACGGTCCCTCACGACATCCAACACCTGGAGGTCCATCTGAAGCCGTACAGGACGTACCACTTCCGGATCAGCGCTGTGAATGCCGTGGGACACAGCGAGCACAGTCCTCCCTCGGACTCGTACAGCACCCCAGCGGCCCGTAAGAGCATGCAATGAAACACATGGACAATGCAACCCAATCGATGTAATATATTCAGATATTCATTCAACAAAATATTCTGGGGCCATTAACAATCTCTCTTGTGCACAGAACCTGAAATGAACCCAGAAAATGTGAAGACTGTGTCTACTGATCCAAACTGTTTGGTCATCACATGGAAGGTGATTAACAATCTTGTACCGGAGAAACGTCTTCTCCAAAAGAGAGAGTCGTATTATATTGCACATGACAAAGAGATTGACATCATGTTTGATCTCGTTTTCTTTCTTGCGTTTGGAAGGAACTGGAGCGACAGCATTTTAATGGACCAGGTTTTAAGTACAAGATCTACTGGCGTCAATCTTCAGACAGAGATCTACACTGGAAGAGCAGCAGCGTCTCAAATCCTCCGTTCATCGTGAACGACACCGGGACCTTCATCCCCTTTGAAATCAAAGTTCAGGCAGTCAATGACATCGGTGCCGGACCAGAACCGGTTGCAAAGATCGGCTACTCGGGAGAAGACCGTGCGTTTCCTAATATCTAGATGAGTTCCTGAAAGCTTTTGACCCATGCTTTGCCTTATCTTAGCCCAGCACTTCCATAATGCCCAGGTTGCATTTCGCTGATTAGTCCCAGTTTTGTGTTGATCAGACAGATACAGGTCCTACTGTCTTACAGGTCCTAGTGTAAAGAGCATGGCATTGTGATTTGTGTTGTTTTAAACTAGGGCTAAAGAGATTTAATTTGTAATGTTGTGCCTGATGTAGAGAACTGTGTGTAGAGTTTGGCAAACAGTGTGATTAACCAATGAAAACTGAGTGTAAAGCAAGACTCAGCCTCCTATTCCACTGACTTGGTTTAGGGATTTTGAACATGATTTTCAGGTTTTGGTGATTGTGTTTTTCAAGTTTTAATTTTAGTGTGTAAACAATTGGGCAAAACAGAAAAACTAAACAGTAAAACAGTAAAATGACCTCTGATTTGATCCAGATTTTGAATACAGTGTTTTGTAGAAATCTTTAGTAATGGAAATAAGTTTATGGAACTTTAGTGTGTTATCCTCGACAAAGAGATTGTAACAATGTTGTATTGCTACTTTTTATGTCAAATAAACTCAGAATCATCTCTCTGGATCTCTCACAGTACCTCTGGAAGCCCCGTCACAGGTGTCAGTGGTGGAGCTGAACAACACTGCGGTCATGGTGAGATGGAATCCAGTCAGCACAGAATCTGTGCGCGGACACTTGCTAGGCTACAAGGTACACCATCTTTAAACTTAATTCAGTCATTACTAGGTTTGCTTACACTTTACTTTAGGTGGCCTTAACTACTATGTATTAACATAAGAAAAATAAAACACCTTTTCTGTGTTACTGCATGTTCTTCTGGGAGATTCTCACATGCTCTGCTGATGAGCTTGAGGTTAGGTTTAGTAGTTAGGCTTTAGGGTCATGGTTGGGTTACGGTTAGGGGTTAAGAGTTAGGCTTTAGGATGATGGTTGGGTTACAGTTATAGGGGTTAAGAAGAGTTAGGCTTTAGGGTCATGGTTGGGTTACGGTTAGGGGTTAAGAGTTAGGCTTTAGGATGATGGTTGGGTTACGGTTATAGGGGTTAAGAGTTAGGCTTTAGGGTCATGGTTGGTTACGGTTATAGGGGTTTAGAATTGGGTAATTACTAGGGGTGTAACGGTACATGTATTCGTATTGAACCGTTTCGGTTCGAGGCTTCCGGTTCGGTACGCATACAAACGGAACGATTGCTTGGACCATTTTTCCTGCCGGCAAAATTCACACTGACGCGGCCAACGCAACATCAAATGGCAAGCGTAATGAAAGCAGAACGAAACTGCGCTACTCATTATGTGCTTCACGGATCGTTTATCAGTTCGGACCAGCAACATCTGTGTAGCGCGAGCCGATCTCGATCAAGAGATCCGGTAAAGAAAACATTTGAATTCGCCACTGAGGTAATAACATCGCTGCGATAACTAGTGAGAAGCATTCACATTTCTCCGTTATTAACCGTAGATCTCTATAGAGAGCCTAAGTCCCGCCCCTTCCGGTCGCCCACCATGGGACCTTATTTCGGAAAAATATTGAATGGTAGTCAATGGCGAGAGACAACAAATATTTTGATCTGGTTTGAATTGTGCCCTGAATTACACATATGATGTTTGTGAATTTAAAAGATACATTTTAAAGTAAAGAAAGTCGCATTTTGATGTAAAACCGTTGAGGTATTAGACTCAATGACTGTCAATGACTGAATGTCAATGATTTTCTCTCAATGACTGAAGCTAACTTTACTGAGGCTGTCTGTCATTGTTTCTACAGTCTTACGTTATAATCGTAACGTTACGCCGTCCTACCTGAGTGTTTTGTACCAGACTGCACACACACGAGCAGCGGATCTCGTTTCTCTTCCCGGGAGATGTAGTTCATAGAGCGATTTTCACATAAAACTAAACGTTACTCTTCTGCTGTATGACAAACTGCGACGTTTTTGACTTTGAGAATTATCTTTTAAATTGACAAACATCATATGTGTAATTGAGGGCACAGTTCAGACGGAATAAAAAGATAAGTTGTCTCTCGCCACTGACTACCATTCATATTTTTTCCGAAATAAGGTCCCATGAGCCGGAAGCGAAGGGGCGGGACTTAGGCTCTCTATTAGATCAAACAGCGCTGTCATGGAAACCAGCAGAAACATTGTGCCGTGAATAAACTAGCAATACTTTACGTCCACAGACCAGCAACATTCACCATGGATTTAATATAGTAACACTAACTGGAACCAGTTTGGCTGGAATGGTGAAATGCTTTCAAGTACTTCACACATCTTTTTCCAGCACTTCAAAATTCAAATATTATATAAATAAATATTTATTTAAATGTTATTTTTAATGTGATGACCAAAACATTATTTGCTCATCCTTCAAAGATGACCCCCATTTATAAACCTGAAAGTCTCAAGATCTAGGAAAACTCACACTTATTTAAAAATATTTTTTCTTTAAACAAATAGGACATTTCTCTGGCATTTCTTTCTTTTTGCTGTATCGAAAACGTACCGAACCGTGACTTTAAAACCGAGGTACGTACCGAACCGTGATTTTTTTGTGTACCGTTACACCCCTAGTAATTACAGTTGTTCATTAAATCTAAGTGCTATGGTAGTAATATTAGAATGCTCCAACATGTATGTACATAATGAGTAAATTGTATCAAATCGTAGTTAATATAAAGTGTGACCCTGTGTTCTTTTCCTCTCGAGATCCATCTGAGAAGGAAGGGTCCCAGAACTCACAGTCGACGAGGCGAGAGAACAATCCGTTCTCTCGCCACGGACAAGAACAGAGTGATTGAGGTTTCTGGAGCCAAGGTGGAGGAGGTCGTGAGCGATTTGCAGTTTTACTCAAACTATACTCTGACAGTGGCACCTTTCAACAGCAGAGGAGAAGGTCCGCATTCAAAGGCGTATCACTTTAGCACTCCAGAGGGCGGTAAGGTCACTCTTTTCAGTGCATGTGGAACGATACTCTATGAATGGGAATCTAGATGAACTGAATGTGTGCTCCTCGGCGTCTAGCTCCCGGACCGATTTCATCCTTGATCATTGAGAGCCCGTCTGAGACAGAGGTCACGCTGCGCTGGGAAGCTCCACACAAACCCAACGGAGTGATCACAGGATATCTGCTGCAGTACCTCGAGAGTGAGCCCCAGTGTTAAATTAACCCTTAAAAGTGTGAATTATATCAACTTTGAGCAGAGTGCTGAAGCAGTGTTAAAGTTCATGAGATAATCAAGTGAATAATTGAGTAATGTTTGAGCATTAATGAAGACAAGCAGAATCACTGAAGGAGAAAACCGGAATTTTTAAGTCACCGTCATGGTGATCAGTGTTTGCTTTAGTTGGGCTCTTGACGCTTAATTCATTAACTTTAGATTTGTTTTGCTGCTGTATGTGAGTTATAACAGCCAGATGAACAAACAGAAAAGGTGATCTGATGGTGATGGTTGTGTTTTAACAATCATTATTACACAATCATTTGACCTGAACTCACGTAGAGCTTAATTTCTTAGTTAGGTTTACTTAATCAGTTAAAGGAGCCGTGACCTTGTACAGCATAATATTTTTAACGTTTACAATGTGTTCAAAATAATTTCTTGAAAGTTTTTCTTAAGACACACAGACATCAATATTTAGCCTGTGAATCTCAACAATGGTGACAATTACTAAACAGGTTTCCATGCATTCTGGGTGCCACCAATCAAAACTCATTCATGGCTCCCATCATGCATAGCTGCATGAATAAATAATGATCTTATGTTCAGAGGTGATCTGTTTGTCACCATTGCTGAGATTCATATGCTAAATATTGATGTCTGTGTGTGCAACATGACATCATGACATTTGCGTAAACATACACGCCACTTTCGAGTCAAATGGCATGTAATCTATACGCATTTTGAGCTATCCGCGTGTATGTCTACACCATTAATGTCCGAGTGATTCTGCATGTATGGACACGCCGTTAAATGTCTGAGCGAAACGAAGCAAAATGTATAGATCTACATCTGGGGAACGATATTTTTTTCCTAGGATGGTAGGGGACCCGTGTAAACGGTAAAAACGCAAAAGTCTGCTCGACAGTGAAGGTTGTACGCAGGCACGTGGACTTGGTGTTGTTGTAGTATGCACTCCTAGCCGCCTGAAGTGTATACTACATTGAATTTCACACACTTTTGCATCATCATATGCACGCGGATTTCCCACACAAAACGCTCATCTAAACGCAGAATAAAAAGTGATGACGCAACGCCACTTTTGCGTTTTCTCTTCAGAATCTTTTCCGTGTAAACATAGCCTTAGTGTTCGTTTAACACTCTCAGTGTTAATTTACACTGGGTATTTTGCTGTGTACACACTCTGTGCTAGTGCATTATGAGTCCCAACAATACTGAATATCCTGAATATTTAAGCTTTACAGTCAACTAGTATAACTTCAATGTCAGCAGCAAAGCAACTCTACACTGAACAATTCAGTGCTACAGTCATTTCAAAAACAGCTTTATCCATACATCATACTGACTGCTGGTGGAGAAAAACCTTGTGAGATACCAGGGCTTACACCATGAACACATTGTGACTGATGATTCCCAGCTACAACTGAGTGTTTTACAGACGGACGGCATTTAGCTTAAACTGATAAGTACAACAGACTGAAGCAGAGGAAATCAGAGAAATTAGCTGTAGTTTGACTAGAAGATGAAAGATGTCAGTTAAAATGGCTCACTATTTGGCAGTACTGTGTTAAAGTCACCCTTTTTATTCAGTATTTTTAAAGAAAGAGTTATTGGTTAATGTAAATGTTAAGCCTAATGTAGGGTGCTATTTGTTGTGACTGGCTTCTGTTGTGTGCTGTGTTTAGTTGAGCCTGGAAGCTCGAGCTCAGGGACGGCGGAGACCATCAATCTGGACGCTATTACTGAGTATACTCTGAAGAATCTGGATCCTCAGAGACACTACCTCTTCTACCTTGGAGCGCGCAACACCGCTGGTGACGGGGAGCTGGTCGTAAGGCAGGGCGCCACCTTGCTGGACGGAGGTGAAACTGCACAGCTAACATTTCAGCATTCTCATTGTTTGGAAGTGAATCAATCAAACTTTAGCTGGACAATAACTTTATTCTAGAGCTGCTGTAAAGCCTAAAAAATCTCTTACTGTAATCTTCTATTATCAGTGTAAAGCTGTTTTGAAACCATCTATATTGTTAAAAGCGCTATATAAAGGAAGATGACTTGACCGTACTATAAGGACACAATATAACATTTGTCAAGTCTTATCTGCACGTTCCCTCCGCAGAACCTCCATCTGTGATCAACATGACTGCTGGAGAGACATCGGTCAACCTCAGTTGGGTGCCAGGAGATAGACATCGTAACTTTGCCTTTAGATTCCGATACATCCAAAAAAGTGGTGAGAGTTTGATCAATGTTTAGACAAATCTTTTGATCTACTTCTTCCGAAAACATGTGTTTTCCCTCTATCATACTGTCATCATTTCATAAACGAGGGCTAAAGTTGTTGTAACATTAGCGATGATACAGTAATCATAAATTGTTTTTATTTTTACCTAGTTTATTTTTTGATTTTCAAACAAACACTGAAACCCACTAACATAATGATAGCATCAAAAATGTATAGACATTTATATAAAACGTCTTGGTTACGTATGTAACCCTCGTTCCCTGAGTAGAGAACGGAGATGTTACGTCGGATGACGGAGAATGGGGTTTTCGCTTAGAAAACCTGTCATCTTCGAGGATTATAAAACGAGCCAATGGCGATGAAATGCCATGGGTCTGCGGAATTTGCATAGCATATCTCTGCCCCACCGAATGGGTATTTATAGGGTAACTCAATCCCTGGTCAGAGCCTGACTCCACCCACTGGCAATATTTGAAAAATCTTGAAAAAGTGGGCAGACCCCAGCCGAGATAGAGGGGATGAAATAAATGCTAAAACACTTTTCAATACTCACAATTTCAACTCCTGACTCGCTACAATGGTTTTGATGAAACAAGCTGGTTTTTATAGTGCCAAGGGCATAGCTTGTGCTAAGAGCGCGGTGAGCTGAAACGTGCGTACGTCTCAAAGAACCGCTAACATCCAATAGTTAAATCAACCTGAAGAGGGCAGCACTAAGACGTTTTTACACCATTTATTGTAGAAATAAAACACTTTATACACAAATGTCAAAAAAGTTACAATCAGTGACTGGTATTAATAAAGATCCATTCTTACAGATCATGAACTAAAAAAAGTTGGTTTAGGGTTTAGTTACACTTTAAGGAGAATGCGGACGCAAAGGCAGTTATGTCTTCGTCGAGGAGCCGAGACTGAACTCAGGAGTCTACCCAGCAGTACAGCAGAAGTGGCAGGGAGACGCAACGTCTACGTTCCCTACTCAGGGAACGAGGGTTACATACGTAATCGCGACGTTCCCTTTCATAGTCACTCCGAGTTACGTCGGATTACGGAGAATAGGGGTCCCCCGTGTAATCACGCCACCTTCACAGCTGTCTTCCAGTGCCCTGCGACAGTCTGATCCCATGTCATGAAAATGGCACGGACGAGGACTCCTACTTAGCACAGGAATATCTCAGAGGAAATATGCCGCAGCATGCCTACCCGTAGGGAGCACTTATGAATACACATCTGGACCAAGGGTTAGGGGCTACATATGGAGGAACACTGGAGTGACCAGCCCGTAGGGTGGCAACTTTCAACCCCAGGGGTGGTAAGGTGGTTTGCCGAGGGAAAGACACATGCTCAAAGGAGGCTTACAGTGGAAATACACATCATGTGGGGGTTACTCAGGGGAGGAACCATGCACACGGAGGCACCTAGCCGACGCACAGGCAATACACACTGGCACCAGCGTCAACAGTGCTGGAGGAACTCAGGGCATCAGACTCAGCTGAGGAAATATCGCACTTATCCAGTCCGTGGAGTGGAAAGGCGAGCAAGCGAAGAGACCTGAGCGGGCCAGTACTTAGCTGGTTGAAGCGAGTACATGAGAGGACACTGGCTTCACTTTGTAGAATCGGGCGAATGTGTTAGGTGTCGCCCTGTTGGTAAGCCAAAGCAATGGTTGTCCACTATCCAGTGAGACAGCGTCTGCTTTAAAAGAGTCTTTCCCTTCAGTCTCCCACCATAACAGACAAAGAGCTGGACTGAGGTCCTGAAACACTGCGTTCTGTCTACGTAAGCACGGAAACTCGTTCTATGGATACTCCAGCCCGTAGAAAACTGAGGTTCTGCCACGGGGTGAAGGTCTGATGTCAGGTCGGAGTTACTGGTGATGTTGTGTGTGTGTGTGGTAGACGGTGGTTCGTGGGAAGAGTCGGAGCAGGTGAACTCCACACAGGCCTTCTATCAGCTGCAGGGACTGAATCCGGGTGTTTGGTACCTCCTGCAGATCTGGCCCGGAAACACTTCCTTGGCTTTCAAAACCAACGGACCAGGTACAGGCCAGTCCCAAGCATCCCTGGATGGTGTCATGGGTTCAGTGCTCTGACTCGCTGTGTGTCGTCTCTTCCTCAGAGCTGCAGGAGTTGCCCAGTAGCTTTGCAACCCAGGGCTGGTTCATCGGACTCATCAGCGCCATCATTCTGCTGCTGCTGGTGCTGCTCATTCTGTGCTACATCAAGAAGAGCAAAGGAGGGAAGTACTCAGGTAACACACACACACACACACATTGAACTTGAATTAGCAACAGTTATTCAACTCTAATTGAGGAAGTGGTCAATTTGGGAACCTGCTTTTGAACTTTTTGTGGAAAAAAAAGAATGGTCCTTATAACAATCTACAAATTAATGGGATTGTTTACTTGAACATTCATGTACAATGCAATAAAAACAGGTTCTGCCACTTTATAAGTCTATCACAAGTCTAATATTTTTGTGTATGCCATTTTTGACTTTCGGGCACATGTACACTTTTAGTGCTATGTTTATAGGGTAGTCAACAAAAGAGACACTCTGAACTAATGGTGCGTTCTCTTTTGTGGATATCAGTGAAAGATAAAGAGGAGGGTCAGGTGGATGCCGGGGCCCGGACATTGAAAGAGGACGCGTTTGGAGAGTACAGGTAAGGGCAGTTAGCTAATTATGTCACATTACAGTGTCAATAGTTCTCTCTGTTCATAAGTCTCTCTGCTTTCATGCTTGCGCACAGATCTCTGGAGAGGTAAGAACATTCACTGACGCCGTCATCCATGTACACTGACTGTGTCCTGCTGGACTGTAACCGAAACCTCTGGTCTGTCTCTCCATCAGTGATAATGAGAAGTGCTCCATCAGTCAGCCATCTGTCTGCGAGAGCAAACGCAGCAGCAACGACAGTCTGGCCGACTACGGGGACAGCGTCGACATCCAGTTCAACGAGGACGGCTCCTTCATCGGCCAGTACAGCGGACGCAAGGATCCAAACACTCACGGCAGTCACTACGACTCAGGCGCCACGTCTCCCGTCAATCCCAACATGCCTCCGCCCAGCATCAGCTTCCCCACTTCTGTGACAGGAATTCTGGGGCCAAATTAACACATGCATGTCCCTGACCATTTGAATGAGAGGCACTGATGGTATTAGACAGGATATTAGTATACGACGCGAGAAACATCATCCATAAACACCACCGGCTTCACACTCACGTAACGACACACATGCATCCGACAGACGCCGATAAAGTGCAGGACAATTGCTTATAACATTCCATTCAAGCACTGAAAACTGTTTACAACGCTCACCTTTCTTCTTCCCAGTTTACAGCAAGTGATGATTGAACTGGAAGGTGTTCCACTAAGTTCTCTTGCTGACCTCCGGTAGAATAAGGTGTACTCGACCACAGACGCAGCCAGGAGAATACGGCCATACGAGAGTTCAGGACAGATTTTGGCCTTGTTCACATGGCGCACAAATGCAACTTGTTTTAAAAAACGAGATCTGTAGGAGTGACTGTCAGCACTGTCTTTTTCTGAATCTGATGGTTAGAAAGCGTGGTCAATATCTGCTGTATCTAGTAGAGGTCAGCACTATGGCTTCTACTGTACAACAAAAAAGATAATGTTGACTAGACACTCTGATACAGCTCACTATTTAGTGAAAGAGTAACACTTCTCCACACAAACAAATGCAATGAAACTGAATCTGACAGATTTGAATTGGCTGTGAAGTTTTGTGCTGTGTCTCTGAACAATGCCTTATGTAGAAAACATCAGCTAGACACACTGCGATGTTCCTGTGCGATCATAGGCAACACAGTTCGAAAAGAGAAAATCCTTTCGCATCTCATCGTCATTTGACGGCATTCTTTCCCTGTTTGCGTTTAAAAAAAATTCAAGTACATTTTGGTTGTGTTCATATCGTTTTTTATTTGAAATACATGTATATACATCATATATTTAATTTCATAGAGGCTAATATATTTTGATTTATAAATATCATCATATTTTTTATTCATTTATTTATACATTTGTTTCTCTACATATTTTGTGTAACGTTTGTATCTTTCAGTTTTTTATTCACGTTTTATAATACAATATGTACGAACAATTATTATCCTACCATGTGTCTCTCTCTGTGTCTTAATAATCGAAGTTCAGGGCTTTTAACATGTATCATTTGTATTGTTGCCCAAGTGTGTTATCCAAGTAAGCTTTATAAATAATGGTGTTTTTGATGCAATTTATTACGTTAAATCCCTTTGAAGTACATACAGCCGCTGCACTAAAGCCAAATTTTGTGATTTTGACACTAACATATATTTTTAAACTTTTTTTTCCAACTGGAATTGATATCCCGCAGCACATAACAGCATGAGATGTAGTGCTAGGCTAGTTGATGTAGTGTGAGGCTGTGTAACGCTGAGGCTAAACCCCGTCGTGTTGCCTTACAGAGTTTGAGAACTCCCGTCTGTCATCGGTCCGTCCGCTTGCAATTAACAACACTCAAGCAGTGCTAATGATGTACAGTCAATTATTACTAACAATAACAGTCATACAATATAATCTATCACACATTTGTCATCAGTCGCTCTTTCTAGTGTGGGCATTCTTTGAAATAAATGTAGTCGGGCTGTTCCTGTCTGTATCTGGTGTATTAAAGGAAAGGCCTGAGGGCCGTGATTTCAGCTGATGATAAATAGACACAAAAAAACATATTGATGGGTCTTATTCTGAATGTAAGTAATCTTTAACGATTATTATTTGGTATGTTTTCTCTTTTACTATCTTTATTATTGTCATTTCTATACCATATCCATTGTCTCTATTACAGATTTAGCATTTAGAGCACTGGTTTCATTGTGTTTTATAAATGATTCTAGAGTGTTTGCTGGCTCTATCCATAGAGCAGAAACACATTCAGACTTTGAGTTTACTACTTAAGAACATGATTTGTTTTATATGCCACTCATAAACCATCCTGAATTGTACTGATCAAAGTCATGCTGCGACCGCCTGGTTAAAATCAGAATATTAGGAATATTTACAACAAATGTATGTAGCCTGTGTATGCATTAAAATCTATTTTCCTACGAAAAGGACTTGATCAAAACGGGTGGAAGTGCAGTGCATGGCTTTATTGGAACAGCTGTAAAAGAGCTCAAGTGGACCCACACAGTGAGCACGTCACCATCCTTCCCAGCTTTATGGGATATCTCGATGATGTATGTAACCTTCTCTTACCTCTGCTTCTATTTTTAAATCTAAGCACTAAAATGACAATAAAAAGGTAGTCAGTGTTGTGTTTCAAACAATAACTGCCTCTGTGAGTAATAACTGAACTCCGGTGAGAGATTCGTCACGATGGATGGACTATGTCTGTAATGTAGCGGGAATACGAGTCGAGTATGGAGGTTGTCAGCGATGCTTCTTTAGTCCCTGTGCTGTATCTAAAAATACAATAAAATAAAATTACATGATTGATTATGCAGAAAATAATGTTTTACTTTTACAATCTTCATTTAATTTAATTGACTGGACACGGCTTCCTATTTCTTGCATATACATTCCATATTATTATTGCAGCTAAATATGAGTCACATGCTGAAAATTGACTCCACTTTTTCATTTGTCAATTAATTTATGATCAAAAATAATTATTAGCATGAAATACAATATTAAGTGCTGTGTAATGAGCAGGGCGGGGCCAAGAGCATTGGGAAAGGAGCGAGCTTAATGAACGACACCTATGAGTCACGCCCGTCAGAAGTCTTACACCGTGTCCTAACTACACGCGACGCCGCGACACGCTATGATAAAAGGTATCTTTTCCATGTTAATCAGAGTTTTTGTCCTAACCAGACGCGACGGCGACACGCGAAGTTTCTAATTTAGAAACGGTTCCTATTTCTGCAAGCCATAACGGATAATTTACCTCAGATTTAGAAAGCATATAATATAGCATTCAAAATGAATTCTATGCAAACATACGACTGTACTTCATAACAAAATTAGTAAATGAGTATTTTTTGTTAATGTTTTGATTTTTAATAATGTTATTTCTTGATTTGATTATGTCCTTACCCATATTCAATGCGAGTGCGGGCCAACAGTGCACTTTCACGGAGAGACTCTGCTCACACCATAGGCTCACACGCTATTCTGAATGTGTGGCATCTCACATTCGCGTCGCGTGTAGTGTGGACAGACACACTTGCTGTCGCTGGAATTTTATCGCGTCGCGTGTAGTTAGGACACGGTGTTACGGAGAAGCTCCGGAAGGATAAAAGGAGGATTTACAACAGTAGAGGATGAGAGCGGACCAGGTCTGGGACTTTTAAGCTCATGTGCGGCAGTCGCCCTTGAGGGGCCGTCTCTTACTGTTGCTGTGGTGTTTATGTTTATTTTGTCATTAAAGTTGCGTTAATTGGGTCTTATTCATGAAACACGAGCAGAATGAATTTGTGTGTAAAGTGGTTCTGGCGTAAATTTTCGGATTCATTAAAATGTTCGTATTTTCAAATGTTAGTTGGTATGAAAGAAATATACACCTGCTCGCAGCCACGCGCAAATGGTGCACATTAATAAGGCTGCATGAATTTGACTTAATCGTGTACATAGTTAAACAGCATTTAAAAAAAATATTGGTAACACTTTATTTGAAGGGGTGTGCATAAGACTGACATGACACTGTCATAAACATGACATAGCACCTGTCATGAACATGAAGGAGTCTTTATGAATGTTTATGACCGTTGTCATTAAGTGTCATTCGGTAAATTATGACACTTTTAATGCAAAGTTGACATTGTTTAAATTGTCTTTGTTATGACAACTTGACATTAACAAAGACAAAAATGTGTTTTTTATGACAACTTGACATTAACCAAGAAATCATAACCTGTCAACCTGACATCTTTATAACTAGTCCAACGTGTTCCACTTTACTTGAGGTAAGGGGAAATATTAATGACACTGTTTTTTGACAGCATTTGACAGTGTAATAACCCTTAATGACATCTTTATAACTAGTACAATGTGTTCCACTTTACTTGAGGGCAAGTAAAATATTCATGACAGAGTTATGGTGTCATGACGCCCAAAGTCAAAACCAAACACATATGACAGGGTAATGTAATGTTAACACAAAGCTAAATAACTTCTTTAAGTTTGATAATTAGACCTGTTATGACATATTTATGACAGATTATGATTTCTTGGTTAATGTGAAGTTGTCATGACAAAGACATTTCGGTAACACTTTATAATAACTGCACGCTATTAATCATTAGTTAAGCATGAGTAAACAGTTAATTCATCATTTATAAAACACTGATAAGCAGTTTATAAATATATCTATAAATGCTTTCTTCTTGATTTATAAGCATATCTATAATGCGTTTAATAATTGTATTTTCATACTTTGTTAATGATCAATTAATAATTTCTAAATGAAGTATAGCATTATTTACAAACCAGTTGTTTAAGAGTTGTCAAGTCATTCATAAAATCACTCAGAAAGTGTAAGTAAATGTAGTAAAAACAGGTAGTTATAAAGCATTTAGTAGTGGTTAGTTAACTATTTTTGTGAGCTAATCTAAAGTGAGGACTATTCATGCTTTATAAAGGCGATTTAAGTCTCTGAGTGTATTTACTGCCCATTTTGTATTTTTTTTTTTCGTGTTGATCTCATCTTTTTCAAGTTATCTCTGGGTCGTTTCTCCGTTTTATTAACATTTTTTTTCTTTCTTCAGCAGCATACCAGTCGTCAAAGTTGCCATATTCTCCATAAATGTTAAAAGAAATAGCGCGAAGTCGCTCATTGTTGTATTGGGCTATAATCTCTAAAGTTAGATGATAGAGCATGTGACTGCCTGTTGCTATGGTTACTCACAGATGTTGTAGGCAGCGCATTTATTTATTAATTTCGAATGGCAAACGGGCAGTTTCACCAGAACTACTTTACGAGGTGTCCTCTATCACTTTTTAACGGACACCCTGCAGCCAATCAGAATCGAGTATTCACCCAGACCATGGTATAAAAAGTGTTACTGACACTTCTGTCTGTGTTAATGTCAAGTTGTCATAAAAAAGACATTTTAAACAATGTCAACTTTGCATTAGAAGTGTCATAATTTACCGAATGACACTTAAAGACAACAGTCATAAACACTCATAAAGACTCCTTCATGTTAATGTCAGTCTAATGCACACCCCTCTCTGGAAGGGTCTACAGCCTCAATTTTTGCACCCAGGTCCATGTCTCGTGGCCCTCTATCAGAATCCAGAGTTTTGAGAAGATTGGAGAAAATTAATTTTTCACCCCCCGGAAAAAAAAATGTAAGGGGTAACACTGTCATTTTTTTTCCTGGTCAAAATTTTGTGTTTCAATATTTCAGCTCTGGATAATATCTACACCTATAATAGAATCTATAATATCTACATCTATACTAAAGTCTATATACATAATAAGATCTACTGTCTTTTGTCTTGTGTCTCATGTGTCTTGTGTCTCTTGTGTCTCGTGTCTTGTCGAAAAAAGTAATAAAATATAATAAATAACAACTAGACAAAACAACAAAAAAACTTTAATTTTTACAATTTTTTTAAACATTATTTTTACAAACATAACACCACTCAGATGTCTTCCTGACTCCAAGATCCTGAAACCATCAGAACTTTTCACTCCCCATGAACAGCCATTGCTGGAGAAAACTGCAGACACCTGAAAAACAGAATAGCCACAAGTCAAACAGCACACTAGCAGCAACTTTATTCTCACTGCAAAGAATGCTGTAGATTAGAGTCAGACACTCACCAACAACTGGAACATCACAGAGCCACAGCTAGAGAGAACTGCAGAGACACATGTCGAATCTCACTGGGAAGAACGCTGTAGACCAGAATCTCAAGTCACATAGATCTGTTAGGAATGATCAAGGTTAGGAAATGGAACCAATTTGAAAGCTTCAGCGATAAGGGATGACATTTTGCTTACCTTCAATTAAGCATAGACCCAGGTTTAAAATCAAGTCTTTGGGTCAATTAAGTCACCATTACACCTGCAAGAGAAAATCCAAACAGTGGAGAACATCAACTTTGTGGCTTAAAGTGGATATCTTGTAAAGATCATAAAGAGTATATGGAGCTCACCTGTTCCCTCCTCAGTAAAACTCACATTTACAAGAAATGAGTCTCACATTTGGTGTTGAAAAACACTGACGTATCAACAGCAAGAGAGGCACAGCCCGTGGCATTCACCTGGTAGGAGAAGATAGACAATTAAGTCAAGCACAGGCATAAAGAACACCCTCAGCAGGAGTCACACACCTTTGCAGTTTCAGTCAGGTCAAATTATGGATCACAGCACACTTCCACTAAAGCTTGACCAGGTACAGGTTGGCCATGTGTACATCTGTGGAACTGACAAACCACAAGACAAGAAAATAAAGCATCACTCAACTTTCAGTCACGTTAAACTTGGGCAAACCTTTCACCTCAAAAACGTGGGAGAGTTCTCGGTCAGGAATAAAACTGAACTCCAGTCCTCACGACCCATTGCTCTGCATATTGTGCATGTCACACGCACAATATGCAGAGCAGTGGGTCATGAGGACAGGAGTTGAGAACCACTGTTTTAGTGTGTACAAACCAATCTGAGCCTCTGGATTTAACTTGTGAGAAAGCTGCAACATCAGCCCCGTTGAGGAAACGTTTGTCCACTGACCGATCCAGGTTATTATCTTGGTCCAATAAAACAAATTAAAGAGAGAAGTGCAAAAAGCTGCATTGGCTCCATTCAAAGTCTTACACCGAAGCGAACTCTCCTCCACCACGACCAGATCGTACTGCAATAAAGAAAGGAATAATACACATTTAAAAGCAGTCATTCAAGTTGAAATTTCTGCATCTTAGAAGAAGCTGCATTTCATTTGCTGAAATGGTGAAACATCTGGTCTTACCATTTGATCAAAAGCCACAAATTTAGGATTCATGGAGACACCTCTGAAACTACCTGCAAAGACACAAACAAAATCACATATGTTGCATTTGAAGATGATAGCTTCAACCAAGGGTCATTCACAACTCACCTCTTTGTCCTGGATTGGAAATAGGTTTCTCTGTTTGGATCAAGGTCAATATAGGTAAGGTCTGAACATGAATTTGAGCTCTGAAGACCTTGAACTTCAAACCTTCAGCTTCTGCACCAAATCTCCATCTACCCAAGGAGCCTGTAGAGAACTTCAGTTAACATACAAGAAACCAAGACAAAAAGAGCCACATGCATCAAATGACTATGACCGTTACCTACAAAGCAGACCAACAGCAGGAGCAGACTGCAGAGAGCAGTGACTGAACTGATCTAAAACTTGGCTTTTTGAAGAGCCCAGCCACCTGGAGTCCACTGACGAGTAGGATGAGTTCCAAGATCCAATCAGCTGTTGAGTCACCAATCAGCTGCTGGAATGGTTACAGAAGCCATCTTATCTTAACCAGTTCTTTGGGCATTTAACAGGGTGAATAAACTCTGAGATTTAATGTTCAGAAATTATGTGTGTGTTAATGAATTCCAACCTGTTGAGCTCTATCCAATGGTGCCAAAAATACCTATCTGAGATCAAACTGTATTGAATAAAGCAACAAAAAGGCGTATCTGACATATTTGATTTTTTTTTATTTGAAAATGTTTTAGAGCATGTTCATTGTGTTATTATGCCATCATTTTTTTTTTACTTAAATACTTATTCATGTCAGTATGCCTGTGGTTGCAATGTTTGTGGTTTAAGGTTAATAATACAGGTGATTGAAGAGTGGTCAAAATTTTTTTTTGTCTCTCGTGTAAAGTTTGTTGAAAGCCACTTACGCCCCTCTGGCTCCAAGCCCGCGATATAGGCATATATTAAACATTTGATTTGGTTTGTAATATTATTTGTATTGCATTTTCTTGAACATTTACACAACAGTGTACATCAAATATAATGTACAAAAATAAAACAAACAACAGAGAATTGGGGAAACTTAATTTTTTGCCAAAAAAATAAAAAAAAAAACATAAGGGGTAACACTGTCATTTTTTTTTCTGGTCAAAATTTTGAGTTTCAATATCTCAGCTCTGGAAGGGTCTACAGCCTCAATTTTTGCACCCAGGTCCATGTCTCGTGGCCCTCTATCAGAATCCAGAGTTTTGAGAAGATTGGAGAAAATTAATTTTTCACCCCCCGAAAAAAAATGTAAGGGGTAACACTGTCATTTTTTTTCAGGTCAAAACTTTGACATCCGATATCTCGGCTCTGGAAGGGTCTAGAGCCTCCATTTTTGCGTGCTGGTCGAATTCTCGTGGCCCTCTGTCAGAATCCAGAGTTTCAAGAAGATCGGAGGGGGTCAAAATTTCGGCCAAAAACGACAGTGTTACCCCTTATGTTTTTTTTTTTCGGGTCAAAACTTTGACATCCGATATCTCGGCTCTGGAAGGGTCTAGAGCCTCCATTTTTGCGCGCTGGTCGAAGTCTCGTGGCGCTCTGTCAGAATCCAGAGTTTCAAGAAGATCGGAGGGGGTCAAAATTTCGGCCAAAAACGACAGTGTTACCCCTTATGTTTTTTTTTCGGGTCAAAACTTTGACATCCGATATCTCGGCTCTGAAAGGTCTAGAGCCTCCATTTTTGCGCGCTGGTCAAAGTCTCGTGGCCCTCTGTCAGAATCCAGAGTTTCAAGAAGATCGGAGGGGGTCAAAATTTCGGCCAAAAACGACAGTGTTACCCCTTATGTTTTTTTTTTCGGGTAAAAACTTTGACATCCGATATCTCGGCTCTGGAAGGGTCTAGAGCCTCCATTTTTGCGCGCTGGTCGAAGTCTCGTGGCCCTCTGTCAGAATCCAGAGTTTCAAGAAGATCGGAGGGGGTCAAAATTTCGGCCAAAAACGACAGTGTTACCCCTTATGTTTTTTTTCTCAGGTCAAAACTTTGACATCCGATATCTCGGCTCTGTAAGGGTCTAGAGCCACCATTTTTGCGCGCTGGTCGAAGTCTCGTGGCCCTCTGTCAGAATCCAGAGTTTCAAGAAGATCGGAGGGGGTCAAAATTTCGGCCAAAAACGACAGTGTTACCCCTTATGTTTTTTTTTCGGGTCAAAACTTTGACATCCAATATCTCGGCTCTGGAAGGGTCTAGAGCCTCCATTTTTGCGTGCTGGTCGAAGTCTCGTGGCCCTTTGTCAGAATCCAGAGTTTCAAGAAGATCGGAGGGGGTCAAAATTTCGGCCAAAAACGACAGTGTTACCCCTTATGTTTTTTTTTTCGGGTAAAAACTTTGACATCCGATATCTCGGCTCTGGAAGGGTCTAGAGCCTCCATTTTTGCGCGTTGGTTGAAGTCTCGTGACCCTCTGTCAGAATCCAGAGTTTCAAGAAGATCGGAGGGGGTCAAAATTTCGGCCAGAAACGACAGTGTTACCCCTTATGTTTTTTTTTTCGGGTAAAAACTTTGACATCCGATATCTCGGCTCTGGAAGGGTCTAGAGCCTCCATTTTTGCGCGTTGGTCGAAGTCTCGTGGCCCTCTGTCAGAATCCAGAGTTTCAAGAAGATCGGAGGGGGTCAAAATTTCGGCCAAAAACGACAGTGTTACCCCTTATGTTTTTTTTTCAGGTCAAAACTTTGACATCCGATATCTCGGCTCTGGAAGGGTCTAGAGCCTCCATTTTTGCGCGCTGGTCGAAGTCTCGTGTTCCTCTGTCAGAATCCAGAGTTTCAAGAAGATCGGAGGAGGACAAAATTTCGGCCAAAAACGACAGTGTTACCCCTTATGTTTTTTTTTCAGGTCAAAACTTTGACATCCGATATCTCGGCTCTGGAAGGGTCTAGAGCCTGCATTTTTGCGCGCTGGTCGAAGTCTTGTGGCCCTCTGTCAGAATCCAGAGTTTCAAGAAGATCGGAGGGGGTCAAAATTTCGGCCAAAAACGACAGTGTTACCCCTTATGTTTTTTTTCGGGTCAAAACTTTGACATCCGATATCTCGGCTCTGGAAGGGTCTAGAGCCTCCATTTTTGCGCACTGGTTGAAGTCTCGTGGCCCTCTGTCAGAATCCAGAGTTTCAAGAAGATCGGAGGGGGTCAAAATTTCGGCCAAAAACGACAGTGTTACCCCTTATGTTTTTTTTTCAGGTCAAAACTTTGACATCCGATATCTCGGCTCTGGAAGGGTCTAGAGCCTCCATTTTTGCGCGCTGGTCGAAGTCTCGTGGCCCTCTGTCAGAATCCAGAGTTTCAAGAAGATCGGAGGGGGTCAAAATTTCGGCCAAAAACGACAGTGTTACCCCTTATGTTTTTTTTTCAGGTCAAAACTTTGACATCTGATATCTCGGCTCTGGAAGGGTCTAGAGCCTCCATTTTTGCGCACCGGTTGAAGTCTCGTTGCCCTCTGTCAGAATCCAGAGTTTCAAGAAGATCGGAGGGGGTCAAAATTTCGGCCAAAAACGACAGTGTTACCCCTTATGTTTTTTTTTTCGGGTCAAAACTTTGACATCCGATATCTCGGCTCTGGAAGGGTCTAGAGCCTCCATTTTTGCGCGCTGGTCGAAGTCTCGTGGCCCTCTGTCAGAATCCAGAGTTTCAAGAAGATCTGAGGGGGTCAAAATTTCGGCCAAAAACGACAGTGTTACCCCTTATGTTTTTTTTTCAGGTCAAAACTTTGACATCCGATATCTCGGCTCTGGAAGGGTCTAGAGCCTCCATTTTTGCGTGCTGGTCGAATTCTCGTGGCCCTCTGTCAGAATCCAGAGTTTCAAGAAGATCGGAGGGGGTCAAAATTTCGGCCAAAAACGACAGTGTTACCCCTTATGTTTTTTTTTTTCGGGTCAAAACTTTGACATCCGATATCTCGGCTCTGGAAGGGTCTAGAGCCTCCATTTTTGCGCGCTGGTCGAAGTCTCGTGGCGCTCTGTCAGAATCCAGAGTTTCAAGAAGATCGGAGGGGGTCAAAATTTCGGCCAAAAACGACAGTGTTACCCCTTATGTTTTTTTTTCGGGTCAAAACTTTGACATCCGATATCTCGGCTCTGAAAGGTCTAGAGCCTCCATTTTTGCGCGCTGGTCAAAGTCTCGTGGCCCTCTGTCAGAATCCAGAGTTTCAAGAAGATCGGAGGGGGTCAAAATTTCGGCCAAAAACGACAGTGTTACCCCTTATGTTTTTTTTCTCAGGTCAAAACTTTGACATCCGATATCTCGGCTCTGTAAGGGTCTAGAGCCTCCATTTTTGCGCGCTGGTCGAAGTCTCGTGGCCCTCTGTCAGAATCCAGAGTTTCAAGAAGATCGGAGGGGGTCAAAATTTCGGCCAAAAACGACAGTGTTACCCCTTATGTTTTTTTTTCGGGTCAAAACTTTGACATCCGATATCTCGGCTCTGAAAGGTCTAGAGCCTCCATTTTTGCGCGCTGGTCGAAGTCTCGTGGCCCTCTGTCAGAATCCAGAGTTTCAAGAAGATCGGAGGGGGTCAAAATTTCGGCCAAAAACGACAGTGTTACCCCTTATGTTTTTTTTCTCAGGTCAAAACTTTGACATCCGATATCTCGGCTCTGTAAGGGTCTAGAGCCTCCATTTTTGCGCGCTGGTCGAAGTCTCGTGGCCCTCTGTCAGAATCCAGAGTTTCAAGAAGATCGGAGGGGGTCAAAATTTCGGCCAAAAACGACAGTGTTACCCCTTATGTTTTTTTTTCGGGTCAAAACTTTAACATCCGATATCTCGGCTCTGGAAGGGTCTAGAGCCTCCATTTTTGCGTGCTGGTCGAAGTCTCGTGGCCCTCTGTCAGAATCCAGAGTTTCAAGAAGATCGGAGGGGGTCAAAATTTCGGCCAAAAACGACAGTGTTACCCCTTATGTTTTTTTTTCGGGTAAAAACTTTGACATCCGATATCTCGGCTCTGGAAGGGTCTAGAGCCTCCATTTTTGCGTGCTGGTCGAAGTCTCTTGGCCATCTGTCAGAATCCAGAGTTTCAAGAAAATCGGAGGGGGTCAAAATTTCGGCCAAAAACGACAGTGTTACCCCTTATGTTTTTTTTTCGGGTAAAAACTTTGACATCCGATATCTCGGCTCTGGAAGGGTCTAGAGCCTCCATTTTTGCGCGTTGGTTGAAGTCTCGTGGCCCTCTGTCAGAATCCAGAGTTTCAAGAAGATCGGAGGGGGTCAAAATTTCGGCCAAAAACGACAGTGTTACCCCTTATGTTTTTTTTTTCGGGTAAAAACTTTGACATCCGATATCTCGGCTCTGGAAGGGTCTAGAGCCTCCATTTTTGCGCGTTGGTTGAAGTCTCGTGGCCCTCTGTCAGAATCCAGAGTTTCAAGAAGATCGGAGGGGGTCAAAATTTCGGCCAAAAACGACAGTGTTACCCCTTATGTTTTTTTTTTCGGGTAAAAACTTTGACATCCGATATCTCGGCTCTGGAAGGGTCTAGAGCCTCCATTTTTGCGCGTTGGTCGAAGTCTCGTGGCCCTCTGTCAGAATCCAGAGTTTCAAGAAGATCGGAGGGGGTCAAAATTTCGGCCAAAAATGACAGTGTTACCCCTTATGTTTTTTTTTTCAGGTCAAAACTTTGACATCCGATATCTCGGCTCTGGAAGGGTCTAGAGCCTGCATTTTTGCGTGCTGGTCGAAGTCTCGTGTTCCTCTGTCAGAATCCAGAGTTTCAAGAAGATCGGAGGGGGTCAAAATTTCGGCCAAAAACGACAGTGTTACCCCTTATGTTTTTTTTTTTCGGGTCAAAACTTTGACATCCGATATCTCGGCTCTGTAAGGGTCTAGAGCCTCCATTTTTGCGCGCTGGTCGAAGTCTCGTGGCCCTCTGTCAGAATCCAGAGTTTCAAGAAGATCGGAGGGGGTCAAAATTTCGGCCAAAAACGACAGTGTTACCCCTTATGTTTTTTTTTTCAGGTCAAAACTTTGACATCCGATATCTCGGCTCTGGAAGGGTCTAGAGCCTCCATTTTTGCGCGCTGGTCGAAGTCTCGTGGCCCTCTGTCAGAATCCAGAGTTTCAAGAAGATCGGAGGGGGTCAAAATTTAGGCCAAAAACGACAGTGTTACCCCTTATGTTTTTTTTCGGGTCAAAACTTTGACGTCCGATATCTCGGCTCTGGAAGGGTCTAGAGCCTCCATTTTTGCACGCTGGTCGAAGTCTCGTGGTCCTCTGTCAGAATCCAGAGTTTCAAGAAGATTGGAGGGGGTCAAAATTTCGGCCAAAAACGACAGTGTTACCCCTTATGTTTTTTTTTTCGGGTCAAAACTTTGACATCCGATATCTCGGCTCTGGAAGGGTCTAGAGCCTCCATTTTTGCGTGCTGGTCGAATTCTCGTGGCCCTCTGTCAGAATCCAGAGTTTCAAGAAGATCGGAGGGGGTCAAAATTTCGGCCAAAAACGACAGTGTTACCCCTTATGTTTTTTTTTTTCGGGTCAAAACTTTGACATCCGATATCTCGGCTCTGGAAGGGTCTAGAGCCTCCATTTTTGCGCGCTGGTCGAAGTCTCGTGGCGCTCTGTCAGAATCCAGAGTTTCAAGAAGATCGGAGGGGGTCAAAATTTCGGCCGAAAACGACAGTGTTACCCCTTATGTTTTTTTTTTCGGGTCAAAACTTTGACATCCGATATCTCGGCTCTGAAAGGTCTAGAGCCTCCATTTTTGCGCGCTGGTCAAAGTCTCGTGGCCCTCTGTCAGAATCCAGAGTTTCAAGAAGATCGGAGGGGGTCAAAATTTCGGCCAAAAACGACAGTGTTACCCCTTATGTTTTTTTTTCGGGTCAAAACTTTGACATCCGATATCTCGGCTCTGTAAGGGTCTAGAGCCTCCATTTTTGCGCGCTGGTCGAAGTCTCGTGGCCCTCTGTCAGAATCCAGAGTTTCAAGAAGATCGGAGGGGGTCAAAATTTCGGCCAAAAACGACAGTGTTACCCCTTATGTTTTTTTTTCGGGTCAAAACTTTGACATCCGATATCTCGGCTCTGGAAGGGTCTAGAGCCTCCATTTTTGCGTGCTGGTCGAAGTCTCGTGGCCCTCTGTCAGAATCCAGAGTTTCAAGAAGATCGGAGGGGGTCAAAATTTCGGCCAAAAACGACAGTGTTACCCCTTATGTTTTTTTTTTCGGGTAAAAACTTTGACATCCGATATCTCGGCTCTGGAAGGGTCTAGAGCCTCCATTTTTGCGCGCTGGTCGAAGTCTTGTGGCCCTCTGTCAGAATCCAGAGTTTCAAGAAGATCGGAGGGGGTCAAAATTTCGGCCAAAAACGACAGTGTTACCCCTTATGTTTTTTTTTCGGGTCAAAACTTTGACATCCGATATCTCGGCTCTGGAAGGGTCTAGAGCCTCCATTTTTGCGTGCTGGTCGAAGTCTCTTGGCCATCTGTCAGAATCCAGAGTTTCAAGAAGATCGGAGGGGGTCAAAATTTCGGCCAAAAACGACAGTGTTACCCCTTATGTTTTTTTTTTCGGGTAAAAACTTTGACATCCGATATCTCGGCTCTGGAAGGGTCTAGAGCCTCCATTTTTGCGCGTTGGTTGAAGTCTCGTGGCCCTCTGTCAGAATCCAGAGTTTCAAGAAGATCGGAGGGGGTCAAAATTTCGGCCAAAAACGACAGTGTTACCCCTTACGTTTTTTTTTCGGGTAAAAACTTTGACATCCGATATCTCGGCTCTGGAAGGGTCTAGAGCCTCCATTTTTGCGCGTTGGTTGAAGTCTCGTGGCCCTCTGTCAGAATCCAGAGTTTCAAGAAGATCGGAGGGGGTCAAAATTTCGGCCAAAAACGACAGTGTTACCCCTTATGTTTTTTTTTTCGGGTAAAAACTTTGACATCCGATATCTCGGCTCTGGAAGGGTCTAGAGCCTCCATTTTTGCGCGTTGGTCGAAGTCTCGTGGCCCTCTGTCAGAATCCAGAGTTTCAAGAAGATCGGAGGGGGTCAAAATTTCGGCCAAAAATGACAGTGTTACCCCTTATGTTTTTTTTTTCAGGTCAAAACTTTGACATCCGATATCTCGGCTCTGGAAGGGTCTAGAGCCTGCATTTTTGCGTGCTGGTCGAAGTCTCGTGTTCCTCTGTCAGAATCCAGAGTTTCAAGAAGATCGGAGGGGGTCAAAATTTCGGCCAAAAACGACAGTGTTACCCCTTATGTTTTTTTTTCAGGTCAAAACTTTGACATCCGATATCTCGGTTCTGGAAGGGTCTAGAGCCTGCATTTTTGCGTGCTGGTCGAAGTCTCGTGGCCCTCTGTCAGAATCCAGAGTTTCAAGAAGATCGGAGGGGGTCAAAATTTCGGCCAAAAACGACAGTGTTACCCCTTATGTTTTTTTTTTTCGGGTCAAAACTTTGACATCCGATATCTCGGCTCTGTAAGGGTCTAGAGCCTCCATTTTTGCGCGCTGGTCGAAGTCTCGTGGCCCTCTGTCAGAATCCAGAGTTTCAAGAAGATCGGAGGGGGTCAAAATTTCGGCCAAAAACGACAGTGTTACCCCTTATGTTTTTTTTTCGGGTCAAAACTTTGACATCCGATATCTCGGCTCTGGAAGGGTCTAGAGCCTCCATTTTTGCGTGCTGGTCGAAGTCTCGTGGCCCTCTGTCAGAATCCAGAGTTTCAAGAAGATCGGAGGGGGTCAAAATTTCGGCCAAAAACGACAGTGTTACCCCTTATGTTTTTTTTTTTCGGGTAAAAACTTTGACATCCGATATCTCGGCTCTGGAAGGGTCTAGAGCCTCCATTTTTGCGCGCTGGTCGAAGTCTTGTGGCCCTCTGTCAGAATCCAGAGTTTCAAGAAGATCGGAGGGGGTCAAAATTTCGGCCAAAAACGACAGTGTTACCCCTTATGTTTTTTTTTCAGGTCAAAACTTTGACATCCGATATCTCGGCTCTGGAAGGGTCTAGAGCCTCCATTTTTGCGCGCTGGTCGAAGTCTCGTGGCCCTCTCTCAGAATCCAGAGTTTCAAGAAGATCGGAGGGGGTCAAAATTTCGGCCAAAAACGACAGTGTTACCCCTTATGTTTTTTTTTCGGGTCAAAACTTTGACATCCGATATCTCGGCTCTGGAAGGGTCTAGAGCCTCCATTTTTGCGCGCTGGTCGAAGTCTCGTGGCCCTCTGTCAGAATCCAGAGTTTCAAGAAGATCGGAGGGGGTCAAAATTTCGGCCAAAAACGACAGTGTTACCCCTTATGTTTTTTTTCGGGTCAAAACTTTGACATCCGATATCTCGGCTCTGGAAGGGTCTAGAGCCTCCATTTTTGCGCGCTGGTTGAAGTCTCGTGGCCCTCTGTCAGAATCCAGAGTTTCAAGAAGATCGGAGGGGGTCAAAATTTCGGCCAAAAACGACAGTGTTACCCCTTATGTTTTTTTTTCGGGTCAAAACTTTGACGTCTGATATCTCGGCTCTGGAAGGGTCTAGAGCCTCCATTTTTGCGCACTGGTCGAAGTCTTGTGGCCCTCTGTCAAAATCCAGAGTTTCAAGAAGATCGGAGGGGGTTAAAATTTCGGCCAAAAACAACAGTGTTACCCCTTATGTTTTTTTTTTCGGGTCAAAACTTTTACGTCCGATATCTCGGCTCTGGAAGGGTCTAGAGCCTCTGTTTTTGCGCGCTGGTCGAAGTCTCGTGGCCCTCTGTCAGAATCCAGAGTTTCAAGAAGATCGGAGGGGGTCAAAATTTCGGCCAAAAACGACAATGTTACCCCTTATGTTTTTTTTTCAGGTCAAAACTTTGACATCCGATATCTCGGCTCTGGAAGGGTCTAGAGCCTCCATTTTTGCGCGCTGGTCGAAGTCTTGTGGCCCTCTGTCAGAATCCAGAGTTTCAAGAAGATCGGAGGGGGTCAAAATTTCAGCCAAAAACGACAGTGTTACCCCTTATGTTTTTTTTTTTTCGGGTCAAAACTTTGACGTCCGATATCTCGGCTCTGGAAGGGTCTAGAGCCTCCATTTTTGCACGCTGGTCGAAGTCTCGTGGCCCTCTGTCAGAATCCAGAGTTTCAAGAAGATTGGAGGGGGTCAAAATTTCGGCCAAAAACGACAGTGTTACCCCTTATGTTTTTGTTTCGGGTCAAAACTTTGACGTCCGATATCTCGGCTCTGGAAGGGTCTAGAGCCTCCATTTTTGCGCGCTGGTCGAAGTCTCGTGGCCCTCTGTCAGAATCCAGAGTTTCAAGAAGATTGGAGGGGGTCAAAATTTCGGCCAAAAACGACAGTGTTACCCCTTATGTTTTTTTTTTCGGGTCAAAACTTTGACATCTGATATCTCGGCTCTGGAAGGGTCTAGAGCCTCCATTTTTGCGCGCTGGTTGAAGTCTCGTGGCCCTCTGTCAGAATCCAGAGTTTCAAGAATATCGGAGGGGGTCAAAATTTCGGCCAAAAACGACAGTGTTACCCCTTATGTTTTTTTTTTTCGGGTCAAAACTTTGACATCCGATATCTCGGCTCTGGAAGGGTCTAGAGCCTGCATTTTTGCGTGCTGGTCGAAGTCTCGTGGCCCTCTGTCAGAATCCAGAGTTTCAAGAAGATCGGAGGGGGTCAAAATTTCGGCCAAAAACGACAGTGTTACCCCTTATGTTTTTTTTTCAGGTCAAAACTTTGACATCCGATATCTCGGCTCTGGAAGGGTCTAGAGCCTCCATTTTTGCGCGCTGGTCGAAGTCTTGTTGCCCTCTGTTAGAATCCAGAGTTTCAAGAAGATCGGAGGGGGTCAAAATTTCGGCCAAAAACGACAGTGTTACCCCTTATGTTTTTTTTTCAGGTCAAAACTTTGACGTCCGATATCTCGGCTCTGGAAGGGTCTAGAGCCTCCATTTTTGCGCGCTGGTCGAAGTCTCATGGCCCTCTGTCAGAATCCAGAGTTTCAAGGAGATCGGAGGAGGACAAAATTTCGGCCAAAAACGACAGTGTTACCCCTTATGTTTTTTTTTCAGGTCAAAACTTTGACATCCGATATCTCGGCTCTGGAAGGGTCTAGAGCCTCCATTTTTGCGCGCTGGTCGAAGTCTCGTGGCCCTCTGTCAGAATCCAGAGTTTCAAGAAGATCGGAGGGGGTCAAAATTTAGGCCAAAAACGACAGTGTTACCCCTTATGTTTTTTTTCGGGTCAAAACTTTGACGTCCGATATCTCGGCTCTGGAAGGGTCTAGAGCCTCCATTTTTGCACGCTGGTCGAAGTCTCGTGGCCCTCTGTCAGAATCCAGAGTTTCAAGAAGATTGGAGGGGGTCAAAATTTCGGCCAAAAACGACAGTGTTACCCCTTATGTTTTTGTTTCGGGTCAAAACTTTGACGTCCGATATCTCGGCTCTGGAAGGGTCTAGAGCCTCCATTTTTGCGCGCTGGTCGAAGTCTCGTGGCCCTCTGTCAGAATCCAGAGTTTCAAGAAGATTGGAGGGGGTCAAAATTTCGGCCAAAAACGACAGTGTTACCCCTTATGTTTTTTTTTCGGGTCAAAACTTTGACATCTGATATCTCGGCTCTGGAAGGGTCTAGAGCCTCCATTTTTGCGCGCTGGTTGAAGTCTCGTGGCCCTCTGTCAGAATCCAGAGTTTCAAGAAGATCGGAGGGGGTCAAAATTTCGGCCAAAAACGACAGTGTTACCCCTTATGTTTTTTTTTTCGGGTCAAAACTTTGACATCCGATATCTCGGCTCTGGAAGGGTCTAGAGCCTCCATTTTTTGCGCGCTGGTCGAAGTCTCGTGGCCCTCTGTCAGAATCCAGAGTTTCAAGAAGATCGGAGGGGGTCAAAATTTCGGCCAAAAACGACAGTGTTACCCCTTATGTTTTTTTTCAGGTCAAAACTTTGACATCCGATATCTCGGCTCTGGAAGGGTCTAGAGCCTGCATTTTTGCGTGCTGGTCGAAGTCTCGTGGCCCTCTGTCAGAATCCAGAGTTTAAAGAAGATCGGAGGGGGTCAAAATTTCGGCCAAAAACGACAGTGTTACCCCTTATGTTTTTTTTTCAGGTCAAAACTTTGACATCCGATATCTCGGCTCTGGAAGGGTCTAGAGCCTCCATTTTTGCGCGCTGGTCGAAGTCTTGTGGCCCTCTGTTAGAATCCAGAGTTTCAAGAAGATCGGAGGGGGTCAAAATTTCGGCCAAAAACGACAGTGTTACCCCTTATGTTTTTTTTTCAGGTCAAAACTTTGACGTCCGATATCTCGGCTCTGGAAGGGTCTAGAGCCTCCATTTTTGCGCGCTGGTCGAAGTCTCATGGCCCTCTGTCAGAATCCAGAGTTTCAAGGAGATCGGAGGAGGACAAAATTTCGGCCAAAAACGACAGTGTTACCCCTTATGTTTTTTTTTCGGGTCAAAACTTTGACATCCGATATCTCGGCTCTGGAAGGGTCTAGAGCCTCCATTTTTGCGTGCTGGTCGAAGTCTCGTGGCCCTCTGTCAGAATCCAGAGTTTCAAGAAGATCGGAGGGGGTCAAAATTTCGGCCAAAAACGACAGTGTTACCCCTTATGTTTTTTTTTCAGGTCAAAACTTTGACATCCGATATCTCGGCTCTGGAAGGGTCTAGAGCCTCCATTTTTGCGCGCTGGTCGAAGTCTCGTGGCCCTCTCTCAGAATCCAGAGTTTCAAGAAGATCGGAGGGGGTCAAAATTTCGGCCAAAAACGACAGTGTTACCCCTTATGTTTTTTTTTCAGGTCAAAACTTTGACATCCGATATCTCGGCTCTGGAAGGGTCTAGAGCCTCCATTTTTGCGCGCTGGTCGAAGTCTCGTGGCCCTCTGTCAGAATCCAGAGTTTCAAGAAGATCGGAGGGGGTCAAAATTTCGGCCAAAAACGACAGTGTTACCCCTTATGTTTTTTTTCGGGTCAAAACTTTGACATCTGATATCTCGGCTCTGGAAGGGTCTAGAGCCTCCATTTTTGCGCACCGGTTGAAGTCTCGTGGCCCTCTGTCAGAATCCAGAGTTTCAAGAAGATCGGAGGGGGTCAAAATTTCGGCCAAAAACGACAGTGTTACCCCTTATGTTTTTTTTTTCGGGTCAAAACTTTGACATCCGATATCTCGGCTCTGGAAGGGTCTAGAGCCTCCATTTTTGCGCGCTGGTCGAAGTCTCGTGGCGCTCTGTCAGAATTCAGAGTTTCAAGAAGATCGGAGGGGGTCAAAATTTCGGCCAAAAACGACAGTGTTACCCCTTATGTTTTTTTTTCGGGTCAAAACTTTGACATCCGATATCTCGGCTCTGGAAGGGTCTAGAGCCTCCATTTTTGCGCGCTGGTCAAAGTCTCGTGGCCCTCTGTCAGAATCCAGAGTTTCAAGAAGATCGGAGGGGGTCAAAATTTCGGCCAAAAACGACAGTGTTACCCCTTATGTTTTTTTTCTCAGGTCAAAACTTTGACATCTGATATCTCGGCTCTGTAAGGGTCTAGAGCCTCCATTTTTGCGTGCTGGTCGAAGTCTCGTGGCCCTCTGTCAGAATCCAGAGTTTCAAGAAGATCGGAGGGGGTCAAAATTTCGGCCAAAAACGACAGTGTTACCCCTTATGTTTTTTTTTCGGGTCAAAACTTTGACATCCGATATCTCGGCTCTGGAAGGGTCTAGAGCCTCCATTTTTGCGTGCTGGTCGAAGTCTCGTGGCCCTCTGTCAGAATCCAGAGTTTCAAGAAGATCGGAGGGGGTCAAAATTTCGGCCAAAAACGACAGTGTTACCCCTTATGTTTTTTTTTTCGGGTGAAAACTTTGACATCCGATATCTCGGCTCTGGAAGGGTCTAGAGCCTCCATTTTTGCGCGCTGGTCGAAGTCTCGTGGCCCTCTGTCAGAATCCAGAGTTTCAAGAAGATCGGAGGGGGTCAAAATTTCGGCCAAAAACGACAGTGTTACCCCTTATGTTTTTTTTTCAGGTCAAAACTTTGACATCCGATATCTCGGCTCTGGAAGGGTCTAGAGCCTCCATTTTTGCGCGCTGGTCGAAGTCTCGTGGCCCTCTGTCAGAATCCAGAGTTTCAAGAAGATCGGAGGGGGTCAAAATTTCGGCCAAAAACGACAGTGTTACCCCTTATGTTTTTTTTTCGGGTCAAAACTTTGACATCCGATATCTCGGCTCTGGAAGGGTCTAGAGCCTTCATTTTTGCGCGCTGGTCAAAGTCTCGTGGCCCTCTGTCAGAATCCAGAGTTTCAAGAAGATCGGAGGGGGTCAAAATTTCGGCCAAAAACAACAGTGTTACCCCTTATGTTTTTTTTCGGGTCAAAACTTTGACATCCGATATCTCGGCTCTGGAAGGGTCTAGAGCCTCCATTTTTGCGCGCTGGTCAAAGTCTCGTGGCCCTCTGTCAGAATCCAGAGTTTCAAGAAGATCGGAGGGGGTCAAAATTTCGGCCAAAAACGACAGTGTTACCCCTTATGTTTTTTTTTCGGGTCAAAACTTTGACATCCGATATCTCGGCTCTGGAAGGGTCTAGAGACTCCATTTTTGCGCGCTGGTCGAAGTCTCATGGCCCTCTGTCAGAATCCAGAGTTTCAAGAAGATCGGAGGGGGTCAAAATTTCGGCCAAAAACGACAGTGTTACCCCTTATGTTTTTTTTTCAGGTCAAAACTTTGACATCCGATATGTCGGCTCTGGAAGGGTCTAGAGCCTCCATTTTTGCGCGCTGGTCGAAGTCTCGTGGCCCTCTGTCAGAATCCAGAGTTTCAAGAAGATCGGAGGGGGTCAAAATTTCAGCCAAAAACGACAGTGTTACCCCTTATGTTTTTTTTTTCAGGTCAAAACTTTGACGTCTGATATCTCGGCTCTGGAAGGGTCTAGAGCCTCCATTTTTGCGTGCTGGTCGAAGTCTCGTGGCCCACTGTCAGAATCCAGAGTTTCAAGAAGATCGGAGGGGGTCAAAATTTCGGCCAAAAACGACAGTGTTACCCCTTATGTTTTTTTTTCAGGACAAAACTTTGACATCCGATATCTCGGCTCTGGAAGGGTCTAGAGCCTCCATTTTTGTGCGCTGGTCGAAGTCTCGTGGCTCTCTGTCAGAATCCAGAGTTTCAAGAAGATCGGAGGGGGTCAAAACTTCGGCCAAAAACGACAGTGTTACCCCTTATGGTTTTTTTTCGGGTCAAAACTTTGACATCCGATATCTCGGCTCTGGAAGGGTCTAGAGCCTCCATTTTTGCGCGCTGGTCGAAGTCTCGTGGCCCTCTGTCAGAATCCAGAGTTTCAAGAAGATCGGAGGGGGTCAAAATTTCGGCCAAAAACGACAGTGTTACCCCTTATGTTTTTTTTCAGGTCAAAACTTTGACATCCGATATCTCGGCTCTGGAAGGGTCTAGAGCCTCCATTTTTGCGCGCTGGTCGAAGTCTCGTGGCCCTCTGTCAGAATCCAGAGTTTCAAGAAGATCGGAGGGGGTCAAAATTTAGGCCAAAAACGACAGTGTTACCCCTTATGTTTTTTTTTCAGGTCAAAACTTTGACATCCGATATCTCGGCTCTGGAAGGGTCTAGAGCCTCCATTTTTGCGCGCTGGTCGAAGTCTCGTGGCCCTCTGTCAGAATCCAGAGTTTCAAGAAGATCGGAGGGGGTCAAAATTTCGGCCAAAAACGACAGTGTTACCCCTTATGTTTTTTTTTCAGGTCAAAACTTTGACATCCGATATCTCGGCTCTGGAAGGGTCTAGAGCCTCAATTTTTGCGCGCTGGTCGAAGTCTCGTGGCCCTCTGTCAGAATCCAGAGTTTCAAGAAGATCGGAGGGGGTCAAAATTTCGGCCAAAAACGACAGTGTTACCCCTTATGTTTTTTTTTTCGGGTCAAAACTTTGACATCCGATATCTCGGCTCTGGAAGGGTCTAGAGCCTACATTTTTGCGCGCTGGTCGAAGTCTCGTGGCCCTCTGTCAGAATCCAGAGTTTCAATAAGATCGGAGGGGGTCAAAATTTCGGCCAAAAACGACAGTGTTACCCCTTATGTTTTTTTTTCAGGTCAAAACTTTGACATCCGATATCTCGGCTCTGGATGGGTCTAGAGCCTCCATTTTTGCGCGCTGGTCGAAGTCTCGTGGCCCTCTGTCAGAATCCAGAGATTCAAGAAGATCGGAGGGGGTCAAAATTTCGGCCAAAACTGACAGTGTTACCCCTTATGTTTTTTTTTTCGGGTCAAAACTTTGACATCCGATATCTCGGCTCTGGAAGGGTCTAGAGCCTCCATTTTTGCGCGCTGGTCGAAGTCTCGTGGCCCTCTGTCAGAATCCAGAGTTTCAATAAGATCGGAGGGGGTCAAAATTTCGGCCAAAAACGACAGTGTTACCCCTTATGTTTTTTTTTTCAGGTCAAAACTTTGACATCCGATATCTCGGCTCTGGAAGGGTCTAGAGCCTCCATTTTTGCGCGCTGGTCGAAGTCTCGTGGCCCTCTGTCAGAATCCAGAGTTTCAAGAAGATCGGAGGGGGTCAAAATTTCAGCCAAAAACGACAGTGTTACCCCTTATGTTTTTTTTCCGGGTCAAAACTTTGACATCCGATATCTCGGCTCTGGAAGGGTCTGGAGCCTCCATTTTTGCGCGCTGGTCGAAGTCTCGTGGCCTTCTGTCAGAATCCAGAGTTTCAAGAAGATCGGAGGGGGTCAAAATTTCGGCCAAAAACGACAGTGTTACCCCTTATGTTTTTTTTCAGGTCAAAACTTTGACATCCGATATCTCGGCTCTGGAAGGGTCTAGAGCCTCCATTTTTGCGCGCTGGTCGAAGTCTCGTGGCCCTCTGTCAGAATCCAGAGTTTCAAGAAGATCGGAGGGGGTCAAAATTTCGGCCAAAAACGACAGTGTTACCCCTTATGTTTTTTTTTCAGGTCAAAACTTTGACATCCGATATCTCGGCTCTGGAAGGGTCTAGAGCCTCCATTTTTGCGCGCTGGTCGAAGTCTCGTGGCCCTCTGTCAGAATCCAGAGTTTCAAGAAGATCGGAGGGGGTCAAAATTTCGGCCAAAATTGACAGTGTTACCCCTTATGTTTTTTTTTCAGGTCAAAACTTTGACATCCGATATCTCGGCTCTGGAAGAGTCTAGAGCCTCCATTTTTGCGCCCTGGTCGAAGTCTCGTGGCCCTCTGTCAGAATCCAGAGTTTCAAGAAGATCGGAGTGGGTCAAAATTTCGGCCAAAAACGACAGTGTTACCCCTTATGGTTTTTTTTCGGGTCAAAACTTTGACATCCGATATCTCGGCTCTGGAAGGGTCTAGAGCCTCCATTTTTGCGCGCTGGTCGAAGTCTCGTGGCCCTCTGTCAGAATCCAGAGTTTCAAGAAGATCGGAGGGGGTCAAAATTTCGGCCAAAAACGACAGTGTTACCCCTTATGTTTTTTTTTCAGGTCAAAACTTTGACATCCGATATCTCGGCTCTGGAAGGGTCTAGAGCCTCCATTTTTGCGCGCTGGTCGAAGTCTCGTGGCCCTCTGTCAGAATCCAGAGTTTCAAGAAGATCGGAGGGGGTCAAAATTTCGGCCAAAAACGACAGTGTTACCCCTTATGTTTTTTTTTCAGGTCAAAACTTTGACATCCGATATCTCGGCTCTGGAAGGGTCTAGAGCCTCCATTTTTGCGCGCTGGTCGAAGTCTCGTGGCCCTCTGTCAGAATCCAGAGTTTCAAGAAGATCGGAGGGGGTCAAAATTTCGGCCAAAAACGACAGTGTTACCCCTTAGGCCGTGTGTCCACCAAAGCGTTTTTCCACGCGCCTGGCGTATGTTTTCAATTGTTTCCAATGGGAACGCCGCGTTTTTTAAACGCCATGAGCGTGACGAGGCGCTGAGCGTTTTTTTCACGCTGAAGCGCCGAGCGCCCGGCGTTTTTTACTGGTCGCCGAGAGTTGAAAAATGTTCAACTTTGGAAAAAACGCAGCGCTCATCACTGTCAGTTCTTGCCCAGCCGTCCAATCACAGTGGAGGAGGGGCGGGACTAAACCACACCGACCAACAGTCACAACGTTTAAACTGCTGCGGATATTCTGTATCATAGCAACGAAACGCCTCAACGGAAAAAACGCTGCGCTGCCAAAACGCTCTCAAGCGCCCAAAGCACGGCGTCTTCTGCTGAGCGTGTAGCGTTTTCAGCTGGCAAAAAACGCTTTGGTGGACACACGGCCTTATGTTTTTTTTTCAGGTCAAAACTTTGACATCCGATATCTCGGCTCTGGAAGGGTCTAGAGCCTCCATTTTTGCGCGCTGGTCGAAGTCTCGTGGCCCTCTGTCAGAATCCAGAGTTTCAAGAAGATCGGAGGGGGTCAAAATTTCGGCCAAAAACGACAGTGTTACCCCTTATGTTTTTTTTTTCGGGTGAAAACTTTGACATCCGATATCTCGGCTCTGGAAGGGTCTAGAGCCTCCATTTTTGCGCGCTGGTCGAAGTCTTGTGGCCCTCTGTCAGAATCCAGAGTTTCAAGAAGATCGGAGGGGGTCAAAATTTCGGCCAAAAACGACAGTGTTACCCCTTATGTTTTTTTTTCAGGTCAAAACTTTGACATCCGATATCTCGGCTCTGGAAGGGTCTAGAGCCTCCATTTTTGCGCGCTGGTCGAAGTCTCGTGGCCCTCTGTCAGAATCCAGAGTTTCAAGAAGATCGGAGGGGGTCAAAATTTCGGCCAAAAACGACAGTGTTACCCCTTATGTTTTTTTTTCGGGTCAAAACTTTGACATCCGATATCTCGGCTCTGGAAGGGTCTAGAGCCTCCATTTTTGCGCGCTGGTCAAAGTCTCGTGGCCCTCTGTCAGAATCCAGAGTTTCAAGAAGATCGGAGGGGGTCAAAATTTCGGCCAAAAACAACAGTGTTACCCCTTATGTTTTTTTTTTCGGGTCAAAACTTTGACATCCGATATCTCGGCTCTGGAAGGGTCTAGAGCCTCCATTTTTGCGCGCTGGTCAAAGTCTCGTGGCCCTCTGTCAGAATCCAGAGTTTCAAGAAGATCGGAGGGGGTCAAAATTTCGGCCAAAAACGACAGTGTTACCCCTTATGTTTTTTTTTCGGGTCAAAACTTTGACATCCGATATCTCGGCTCTGGAAGGGTCTAGAGACTCCATTTTTGCGCGCTGGTCGAAGTCTCATGGCCCTCTGTCAGAATCCAGAGTTTCAAGAAGATCGGAGGGGGTCAAAATTTCGGCCAAAAACGACAGTGTTACCCCTTATGTTTTTTTTCAGGTCAAAACTTTGACATCCGATATGTCGGCTCTGGAAGGGTCTAGAGCCTCCATTTTTGCGTGCTGGTCGAAGTCTCGTGGCCCACTGTCAGAATCCAGAGTTTCAAGAAGATCGGAGGGGGTCAAAATTTCGGCCAAAAACGACAGTGTTACCCCTTATGTTTTTTTTTCAGGTCAAAACTTTGACATCCGATATCTCGGCTCTGGAAGGGTCTAGAGCCTCCATTTTTGTGCGCTGGTCGAAGTCTCGTGGCTCTCTGTCAGAATCCAGAGTTTCAAGAAGATCGGAGGGGGTCAAAATTTCGGCCAAAAACGACAGTGTTACCCCTTATGGTTTTTTTTCGGGTCAAAACTTTGACATCCGATATCTCGGCTCTGGAAGGGTCTAGAGCCTCCATTTTTGCGCGCTGGTCGAAGTCTCGTGGCCCTCTGTCAGAATCCAGAGTTTCAAGAAGATCGGAGGGGGTCAAAATTTCGGCCAAAAACGACAGTGTTACCCCTTATGTTTTTTTTTCAGGTCAAAACTTTGACATCCGATATCTCGGCTCTGGAAGGGTCTAGAGCCTCAATTTTTGCGCGCTGGTCGAAGTCTCGTGGCCCTCTGTCAGAATCCAGAGTTTCAAGAAGATCGGAGGGGGTCAAAATTTCGGCCAAAAACGACAGTGTTACCCCTTATGTTTTTTTTTTCGGGTCAAAACTTTGACATCCGATATCTCGGCTCTGGAAGGGTCTAGAGCCTACATTTTTGCGCGCTGGTCGAAGTCTCGTGGCCCTCTGTCAGAATCCAGAGTTTCAATAAGATCGGAGGGGGTCAAAATTTCGGCCAAAAACGACAGTGTTACCCCTTATGTTTTTTTTTCAGGTCAAAACTTTGACATCCGATATCTCGGCTCTGGATGGGTCTAGAGCCTCCATTTTTGCGCGCTGGTCGAAGTCTCGTGGCCCTCTGTCAGAATCCAGAGATTCAAGAAGATCGGAGGGGGTCAAAATTTCGGCCAAAACTGACAGTGTTACCCCTTATGTTTTTTTTTTCGGGTCAAAACTTTGACATCCGATATCTCGGCTCTGGAAGGGTCTAGAGCCTCCATTTTTGCGCGCTGGTCGAAGTCTCGTGGCCCTCTGTCAGAATCCAGAGTTTCAAGAAGATCGGAGGGGGTCAAAATTTCGGCCAAAAACGACAGTGTTACCCCTTATGTTTTTTTTTTCAGGTCAAAACTTTGACATCCGATATCTCGGCTCTGGAAGGGTCTAGAGCCTCCATTTTTGCGCGCTGGTCGAAGTCTCGTGGCCCTCTGTCAGAATCCAGAGTTTCAAGAAGATCGGAGGGGGTCAAAATTTCAGCCAAAAACGACAGTGTTACCCCTTATGTTTTTCTTCCGGGTCAAAACTTTGACATCCGATATCTCGGCTCTGGAAGGGTCTAGAGCCTCCATTTTTGCGCGCTGGTCGAAGTCTCGTGGCCCTCTGTCAGAATCCAGAGTTTCAAGAAGATCGGAGGGGGTCAAAATTTCAGCCAAAAACGACAGTGTTACCCCTTATGTTTTTTTTTCAGGTCAAAACTTTGACATCCGATATCTCGGCTCTGGAAGGGTCTAGAGCCTCAATTTTTGCGCGCTGGTCGAAGTCTCGTGGCCCTCTGTCAGAATCCAGAGTTTCAAGAAGATCGGAGGGGGTCAAAATTTCGGCCAAAAACGACAGTGTTACCCCTTATGTTTTTTTTCAGGTCAAAACTTTGACATCCGATATCTCGGCTCTGGAAGGGTCTAGAGCCTCCATTTTTGCGCGCTGGTCGAAGTCTCGTGGCCCTCTGTCAGAATCCAGAGTTTCAAGAAGATCGGAGGGGGTCAAAATTTCGGCCAAAATTGACAGTGTTACCCCTTATGTTTTTTTTTCAGGTCAAAACTTTGACATCCGATATCTCGGCTCTGGAAGGGTCTAGAGCCTCCATTTTTGCGCGCTGGTCGAAGTCTCGTGGCCCTCTGTCAGAATCCAGAGTTTCAAGAAGATCGGAGTGGGTCAAAATTTCGGCCAAAAACGACAGTGTTACCCCTTATGGTTTTTTTTCGGGTCAAAACTTTGACATCCGATATCTCGGCTCTGGAAGGGTCTAGAGCCTCCATTTTTGCGCGCTGGTCGAAGTCTCGTGGCCCTCTGTCAGAATCCAGAGTTTCAAGAAGATCGGAGGGGGTCAAAATTTCGGCCAAAAACGACAGTGTTACCCCTTATGTTTTTTTTTCAGGTCAAAACTTTGACATCCGATATCTCGGCTCTGGAAGGGTCTAGAGCCTCCATTTTTGCGCGCTGGTCGAAGTCTCGTGGCCCTCTGTCAGAATCCAGAGTTTCAAGAAGATCGGAGGGGGTTAAAATTTCGGCCAAAAACGACAGTGTTACCCCTTATGTTTTTTTTTCAGGTCAAAACTTTGACATCCGATATCTCGGCTCTGGAAGGGTCTAGAGCCTCCATTTTTGCGCGCTGGTCGAAGTCTCGTGGCCCTCTGTCAGAATCCAGAGTTTCAAGAAGATCGGAGGGGGTCAAAATTTCGGCCAAAAACGACAGTGTTACCCCTTATGTTTTTTTTTCAGGTCAAAACTTTGACATCCGATATCTCGGCTCTGGAAGGGTCTAGAGCCTCCATTTTTGCGCGCTGGTCGAAGTCTCGTGGCCCTCTGTCAAAATCCAGAGTTTCAAGAAGATCGGAGGGGGTCAAAATTTCGGCCAAAAATGACAGTGTTACCCCTTATGTTTTTTTTTTCGGGTCAAAACTTTGACATCCGATATCTCGGCTCTGGAAGGGTCTAGAGCCTCCATTTTTGCGCGCTGGTCGAAGTCTCGTGGCCCTCTGTCAGAATCCAGAGTTTCAAGAAGATCGGAGGGGGTCAAAATTTCGGCCAAAAACGACAGTGTTACCCCTTATGTTTTTTTTTCAGGTCAAAACTTTGACATCCGATATCTCGGCTCTGGATGGGTCTAGAGCCTCCATTTTTGCGCGCTGGTCGAAGTCTCGTGGCCCTCTGTCAGAATCCAGAGTTTCAAGAAGATCGGAGGGGGTCAAAATTTCGGCCAAAAACGACAGTGTTACCCCTTATGTTTTTTTTCAGGTCAAAACTTTGACATCCGATATCTCGGCTCTGGAAGGGTCTAGAGCCTCCATTTTTGCGCGCTGGTCGAAGTCTCATGGCCCTCTGTCAGAATCCAGAGTTTCAAGAAGATCGGAGGGGGTCAAAATTTCGGCCAAAAACGACAGTGTTACCCCTTATGTTTTTTTTCAGGTCAAAACTTTGACATCCGATATCTCGGCTCTGGAAGGGTCTAGAGCCTCCATTTTTGCGCGCTGGTCGAAGTCTCGTGGCCCTCTGTCAGAATCCAGAGTTTCAAGAAGATCGGAGGGGGTCAAAATTTCAGCCAAAAACGACAGTGTTACCCCTTATGTTTTTTTTTTCAGGTCAAAACTTTGACGTCTGATATCTCGGCTCTGAAGGGTCTAGAGCCTCCATTTTTGCGTGCTGGTCGAAGTCTCGTGGCCACTGTCAGAATCCAGAGTTTCAAGAAGATCGGAGGGGGTCAAAATTTCGGCCAAAAACGACAGTGTTACCCCTTATGTTTTTTTTTCAGGTCAAAACTTTGACATCCGATATCTCGGCTCTGGAAGGGTCTAGAGCCTCCATTTTTGCGCGCTGGTCGAAGTCTCGTGGCCCTCTGTCAGAATCCAGAGTTTCAAGAAGATCGGAGGGGGTCAAAATTTCGGCCAAAAACGACAGTGTTACCCCTTATGTTTTTTTTTCAGGTCAAAACTTTGACATCCGATATCTCGGCTCTGGAAGGGTCTAGAGCCTCCATTTTTGCGCCCTGGTCGAAGTCTCGTGGCCCTCTGTCAGAATCCAGAGTTTCAAGAAGATCGGAGGGGGTCAAAATTTCGGCCAAAAACGACAGTGTTACCCCTTATGTTTTTTTTCAGGTCAAAACTTTGACGTCTGATATCTCGGCTCTGGAAGGGTCTAGAGCCTCCATTTTTGCGCGCTGGTCGAAGTCTCGTGGCCCTCTGTCAGAATCCAGAGTTTCAAGAAGATCGGAGGGGGTCAAAATTTCGGCCAAAAACGACAGTGTTACCCCTTATGTTTTTTTTTCAGGTCAAAACTTTGACATCCGATATCTCGGCTCTGGAAGGGTCTAGAGCCTCCATTTTTGCGCGCTGGTCGAAGTCTCGTGGCCCTCTGTCAGAATCCAGAGTTTCAAGAAGATCGGAGGGGGTCAAAATTTCGGCCAAAAACGACAGTGTTACCCCTTATGTTTTTTTTTTCAGGTCAAAACTTTGACATCCGATATCTCGGCTCTGGAAGGGTCTAGAGCCTCCATTTTTGCGCGCTGGTCGAAGTCTCGTGGCCCTCTGTCAGAATCCAGAGTTTCAAGAAGATCGGAGGGGGTCAAAATTTCGGCCAAAAACAACAGTGTTACCCCTTATGTTTTTTTTTCGGGTCAAAACTTTGACATCCGATATCTCGGCTCTGGAAGGGTCTAGAGCCTCCATTTTTGCGCGCTGGTCAAAGTCTCGTGGCCCTCTGTCAGAATCCAGAGTTTCAAGAAGATCGGAGGGGGTCAAAATTTCGGCCAAAAACGACAGTGTTACCCCTTATGTTTTTTTTTCGGGTCAAAACTTTGACATCCGATATCTCGGCTCTGGAAGGGTCTAGAGACTCCATTTTTGCGCGCTGGTCGAAGTCTCATGGCCCTCTGTCAGAATCCAGAGTTTCAAGAAGATCGGAGGGGGTCAAAATTTCGGCCAAAAACGACAGTGTTACCCCTTATGTTTTTTTTCAGGTCAAAACTTTGACATCCGATATGTCGGCTCTGGAAGGGTCTAGAGCCTCCATTTTTGCGCGCTGGTCGAAGTCTCGTGGCCCTCTGTCAGAATCCAGAGTTTCAAGAAGATCGGAGGGGGTCAAAATTTCAGCCAAAAACGACAGTGTTACCCCTTATGTTTTTTTTTTCAGGTCAAAACTTTGACGTCTGATATCTCGGCTCTGGAAGGGTCTAGAGCCTCCATTTTTGCGTGCTGGTCGAAGTCTCGTGGCCCACTGTCAGAATCCAGAGTTTCAAGAAGATCGGAGGGGGTCAAAATTTCGGCCAAAAACGACAGTGTTACCCCTTATGTTTTTTTTTCAGGTCAAAACTTTGACATCCGATATCTCGGCTCTGGAAGGGTCTAGAGCCTCCATTTTTGTGCGCTGGTCGAAGTCTCGTGGCCCTCTGTCAGAATCCAGAGTTTCAAGAAGATCGGAGGGGGTCAAAATTTCGGCCAAAAACGACAGTGTTACCCCTTATGGTTTTTTTTCGGGTCAAAACTTTGACATCCGATATCTCGGCTCTGGAAGGGTCTAGAGCCTCCATTTTTGCGCGCTGGTCGAAGTCTCGTGGCCCTCTGTCAGAATCCAGAGTTTCAAGAAGATCGGAGGGGGTCAAAATTTCGGCCAAAAACGACAGTGTTACCCCTTATGTTTTTTTTTCAGGTCAAAACTTTGACATCCGATATCTCGGCTCTGGAAGGGTCTAGAGCCTCCATTTTTGCGCGCTGGTCGAAGTCTCGTGGCCCTCTGTCAGAATCCAGAGTTTCAAGAAGATCGGAGGGGGTCAAAATTTCGGCCAAAAACGACAGTGTTACCCCTTATGTTTTTTTTTCAGGTCAAAACTTTGACATCCGATATCTCGGCTCTGGAAGGGTCTAGAGCCTCCATTTTTGCGCGCTGGTCGAAGTCTCGTGGCCCTCTGTCAGAATCCAGAGTTTCAAGAAGATCGGAGGGGGTCAAAATTTCGGCCAAAAACGACAGTGTTACCCCTTATGTTTTTTTTTCAGGTCAAAACTTTGACATCCGATATCTCGGCTCTGGAAGGGTCTAGAGCCTCAATTTTTGCGCGCTGGTCGAAGTCTCGTGGCCCTCTGTCAGAATCCAGAGTTTCAAGAAGATCGGAGGGGGTCAAAATTTCGTCCAAAAACGACAGTGTTACCCCTTATGTTTTTTTTTCGGGTCAAAACTTTGACATCCGATATCTCGGCTCTGGAAGGGTCTAGAGCCTCCATTTTTGCGCGCTGGTCGAAGTCTCGTGGCCCTCTGTCAGAATCCAGAGTTTCAAGAAGATCGGAGGGGGTCAAAATTTCGGCCAAAAACGACAGTGTTACCCCTTATGTTTTTTTTTTCAGGTCAAAACTTTGACATCCGATATCTCGGCTCTGGAAGGGTCTAGAGCCTCCATTTTTGCGCGCTGGTCGAAGTCTCGTGGCCCTCTGTCAGAATCCAGAGTTTCAAGAAGATCGGAGGGGGTCAAAATTTCAGCCAAAAACGACAGTGTTACCCCTTATGTTTTTTTTCCGGGTCAAAACTTTGACATCCGATATCTCGGCTCTGGAAGGGTCTAGAGCCTCCATTTTTGCGCGCTGGTCGAAGTCTCGTGGCCCTCTGTCAGAATCCAGAGTTTCAAGAAGATCGGAGGGGGTCAAAATTTCAGCCAAAAACGACAGTGTTACCCCTTATGTTTTTTTTCAGGTCAAAACTTTGACATCCGATATCTCGGCTCTGGAAGGGTCTAGAGCCTCCATTTTTGCGCGCTGGTCGAAGTCTCGTGGCCCTCTGTCAGAATCCAGAGTTTCAAGAAGATCGGAGGGGGTCAAAATTTCGGCCAAAAACGACAGTGTTACCCCTTATGTTTTTTTTCAGGTCAAAACTTTGACATCCGATATCTCGGCTCTGGAAGGGTCTAGAGCCTCCATTTTTGCGCGCTGGTCGAAGTCTCGTGGCCCTCTGTCAGAATCCAGAGTTTCAAGAAGATCGGAGGGGGTCAAAATTTCGGCCAAAAACGACAGTGTTACCCCTTATGTTTTTTTTTCAGGTCAAAACTTTGACATCCGATATCTCGGCTCTGGAAGGGTCTAGAGCCTCCATTTTTGCGCGCTGGTCGAAGTCTCGTGGCCCTCTGTCAGAATCCAGAGTTTCAAGAAGATCGGAGGGGGTCAAATTTCGGCCAAAATTGACAGTGTTACCCCTTATGTTTTTTTTTCAGGTCAAAACTTTGACATCCGATATCTCGGCTCTGGAAGGGTCTAGAGCCTCCATTTTTGCGCGCTGGTCGAAGTCTCGTGGCCCTCTGTCAGAATCCAGAGTTTCAAGAAGATCGGAGGGGGTCAAAATTTCGGCCAAAAACGACAGTGTTACCCCTTATGTTTTTTTTTCAGGTCAAAACTTTGACATCCGATATCTCGGCTCTGGAAGGGTCTAGAGCCTCCATTTTTGCGCGCTGGTCGAAGTCTCGTGGCCCTCTGTCAGAATCCAGAGTTTCAAGAAGATCGGAGGGGGTCAAAATTTCGGCCAAAAACGACAGTGTTACCCCTTATGTTTTTTTTTCAGGTCAAAACTTTGACATCCGATATCTCGGCTCTGGAAGGGTCTAGAGCCTCCATTTTTGCGCGCTGGTCGAAGTCTCGTGGCCCTCTGTCAGAATCCAGAGTTTCAAGAAGATCGGAGGGGGTCAAAATTTCGGCCAAAACGACAGTGTTACCCCTTATGTTTTTTTTTCAGGTCAAAACTTTGACATCCGATATCTCGGCTCTGGAAGGGTCTAGAGCCTCCATTTTTGCGCGCTGGTCGAAGTCTCGTGGCCCTCTGTCAGAATCCAGAGTTTCAAGAAGATCGGAGGGGGTCAAAATTTCAGCCAAAAACGACAGTGTTACCCCTTATGTTTTTTTTTCAGGTCAAAACTTTGACGTCTGATATCTCGGCTCTGGAAGGGTCTAGAGCCTCCATTTTTGCGCGCTGGTCGAAGTCTCGTGGCCCTCTGTCAGAATCCAGAGTTTCAAGAAGATCGGAGGGGGTCAAAATTTCGGCCAAAAACGACAGTGTTACCCCTTATGTTTTTTTTTTCAGGTCAAAACTTTGACATCCGATATCTCGGCTCTGGAAGGGTCTAGAGCCTCCATTTTTGCGCGCTGGTCGAAGTCTCGTGGCCCTCTGTCAGAATCCAGAGTTTCAAGAAGATCGGAGGGGGTCAAAATTTCGGCCAAAAACGACAGTGTTACCCCTTATGTTTTTTTTTCAGGTCAAAACTTTGACATCCGATATCTCGGCTCTGGAAGGGTCTAGAGCCTCCATTTTTGCGCGCTGGTCGAAGTCTCGTGGCCCTCTGTCAGAATCCAGAGTTTCAAGAAGATCGGAGGGGGTCAAAATTTCGGCCAAAAACAACAGTGTTACCCCTTATGTTTTTTTTTTCGGGTCAAAACTTTGACATCCGATATCTCGGCTCTGGAAGGGTCTAGAGCCTCCATTTTTGCGCGCTGGTCAAAGTCTCGTGGCCCTCTGTCAGAATCCAGAGTTTCAAGAAGATCGGAGGGGGTCAAAATTTCGGCCAAAAACGACAGTGTTACCCCTTATGTTTTTTTTTCGGGTCAAAACTTTGACATCCGATATCTCGGCTCTGGAAGGGTCTAGAGACTCCATTTTTGCGCGCTGGTCGAAGTCTCATGGCCCTCTGTCAGAATCCAGAGTTTCAAGAAGATCGGAGGGGGTCAAAATTTCGGCCAAAAACGACAGTGTTACCCCTTATGTTTTTTTTCAGGTCAAAACTTTGACATCCGATATGTCGGCTCTGGAAGGGTCTAGAGCCTCCATTTTTGCGCGCTGGTCGAAGTCTCGTGGCCCTCTGTCAGAATCCAGAGTTTCAAGAAGATCGGAGGGGGTCAAAATTTCAGCCAAAAACGACAGTGTTACCCCTTATGTTTTTTTTTTTCAGGTCAAAACTTTGACGTCTGATATCTCGGCTCTGGAAGGGTCTAGAGCCTCCATTTTTGCGTGCTGGTCGAAGTCTCGTGGCCCACTGTCAGAATCCAGAGTTTCAAGAAGATCGGAGGGGGTCAAAATTTCGGCCAAAAACGACAGTGTTACCCCTTATGTTTTTTTTTCAGGTCAAAACTTTGACATCCGATATCTCGGCTCTGGAAGGGTCTAGAGCCTCCATTTTTGTGCGCTGGTCGAAGTCTCGTGGCCCTCTGTCAGAATCCAGAGTTTCAAGAAGATCGGAGGGGGTCAAAATTTCGGCCAAAAACGACAGTGTTACCCCTTATGGTTTTTTTTCGGGTCAAAACTTTGACATCCGATATCTCGGCTCTGGAAGGGTCTAGAGCCTCCATTTTTGCGCGCTGGTCGAAGTCTCGTGGCCCTCTGTCAGAATCCAGAGTTTCAAGAAGATCGGAGGGGGTCAAAATTTCGGCCAAAAACGACAGTGTTACCCCTTATGTTTTTTTTCAGGTCAAAACTTTGACATCCGATATCTCGGCTCTGGAAGGGTCTAGAGCCTCCATTTTTGCGCGCTGGTCGAAGTCTCGTGGCCCTCTGTCAGAATCCAGAGTTTCAAGAAGATCGGAGGGGGTCAAAATTTCGGCCAAAAACGACAGTGTTACCCCTTATGTTTTTTTTTCAGGTCAAAACTTTGACATCCGATATCTCGGCTCTGGAAGGGTCTAGAGCCTCCATTTTTGCGCGCTGGTCGAAGTCTCGTGGCCCTCTGTCAGAATCCAGAGTTTCAAGAAGATCGGAGGGGGTCAAAATTTCGGCCAAAAACGACAGTGTTACCCCTTATGTTTTTTTTTCAGGTCAAAACTTTGACATCCGATATCTCGGCTCTGGAAGGGTCTAGAGCCTCAATTTTTGCGCGCTGGTCGAAGTCTCGTGGCCCTCTGTCAGAATCCAGAGTTTCAAGAAGATCGGAGGGGGTCAAAATTTCGTA